>WYDI02013408.1:0-12646 GCA_009867235.2 Psittacus erithacus
GAACTAGATGATCTTAAGGTCCTTTCCAACCCTAACTGTTCTATGATTCTATGAGACTATTTTTAACTCCTTTTCCACCATAGGCTATGCATTCAAAAACATTTAATTTATATAGAAATTAATTCATAGGGTTTCTTTCCCATAACTGAAAAAAGCATTTGTTTCTATGGCACAGAAATCCACAACAGCCTATTTCAATAAGGTTGCAACCTTATTTCTACTACTTCAATTGTAGATTGTGTTTTAAAGGCATTAAATGATTGTTTTATCTAAGTAGAATAGAACCATTGTTTCTATACTTGTAGATTTTATTCAAGTACTTGCTCTGAACCAGCACAATTCTTTTGTGATTATGCCTTTCTTAGACAAGCTGAAACGGGGTCAAGTCACTAAACTGAGATTTCACTTTTTTTAAGAAAGTTCTTGGGTCCTGGTAATGGTTGAGACCAAGCACAATGCTATAAAGCTGAATAAAACCCAGCCTTTCCAGGCAGTTTCCTGCTCAGATAATTCAAAGATGACAAATAAGGCATTGAAGCAGAAAATCTATGAGCTGTTTTATTACCGTAAGTCTGAATCCCTCAGGTAGGCTGTGGTTGTGCTCTTCTCACAAAGCAGCATGGGTATCCCCTGACAGGTGGGGAGGTGTGTATGATGGGTTTCTACATACAAAACCATGTCAGTTCAACTAAACTGATCCAAAGATATCTGTAGTTCCTTGTGTTGTTATTTATTTTAGTTGTGTTTAAACCTGCCAAGAACTGGCCTGATTTAGGCCTGATTTAAACCCAAAATACGTGTGTCCAGACTGATATGTCCCACCTAATTACACTATAGACAGAAAGAATCAAATAAATCCACCACAAAGGAAAAGTTCAAGAGAACATGTAGATCTTTGGCTCATCACAATGCAGCTACATACATCCTCAGCTTTGGGGATTTAGCTGCGTTTAGCTCTTCAGCAACAGAAAATTGTAGAATCATAGTATCATAGAATGGTTAGGGTTGGAAAGGGCCTTAACATCATTGAGTTCCAAATTCATGCCATGGGCAGGGACACCTCTCACTGGACCATGTCTCCCAAGGCTCTGTCCAAACTGGCCTTGAACACTGCCAGAAAAGGAGAATGATGATCCTCTGACTTTCTTGGCCTATTATTAAACCATGGCTTGTCCATGTAAGCCCAGGCTTTTCAGAAACCTTTACTACCATTAATTACTTCTACTTCCCCCCAGCTTTTCAGCCATGCTTTCCATATTCTCATTTCCAGACTGACCAACATAAAGTTGCTTTAGGGGAATGTAGCCTTTAATTAACCAACTTACTAGTAGATGTTTTCTGCAGGCTACAATTTCTTGTCTAAAAAGACATTTTCCTTCAGAGAGAATTTAGGGCTGGTAGAAAACATCAAATTATAACCATAAAAACTAGCCAATGTGGCAAATTTTATCTAATTGATCCAGTAATGTGACTTGGCAGCCAGATCTTTGGGGTCTCTGCTGTGAGTGACCACACTGATGAATGCCCACCTTCTGATGAATGTTGAGGTACTGAAGCACATTCACAAGTTAAAGAACTGAGGCCACTAAAGTGTTTTTCAGAGTGATGAACCACAATAATAGCAAAAACGTTTTTTACTCTGCTATTGACCATAGTGAAAACTGGAGCAAAAAAAAGGAACAAAGATTTCCAAAGCTTATAACTGATCCCCTAAACTGTTCCTCCTCTGTAATTCACAGTTTTACACCTATTTACATACAGAATTGAAATGTGTTCAGATATACCTAGTTAAAGGTTTATCAATGTTAAGAAAGCACAGTGAGCCCATATTCCTTAGTTGAGTTTATTCTGGGTGTTACCATGGCATAAAAGCTAATGAACGGTAAGTCTTCTGATCTTGAAACAGTTTTATGGATGCATCACCTGCAAGACCATCTAAGGACCCAATGAACATTTTGACTAAAAAATGTTGACTCTTAGTAAAAGGTCACAGCCTGTGGCTGCCAAAGAAAGCAAAGAAATACTATACAACATTTGTATTGTTGTTGAGCAGTTTTGTTTAACATATATTTATACAGTTACTATGCCTACCTTTCTTACCAAAATCAATCAACCAATCCAACTTACCTATGTATCTATCAGACTTTTTGTGTAAGTTCAGGTTTTTCTGCTGTGTAAAAATAATAAATAATGATTGGAAATCTTTGCACATCTCCAGCATGTGTAGCCTTGGAGAGGCAAGGCCCAGTGTCTTCACACACTGGTGGCTGCCTGCAGCAGCACTTAAAGCTGGGGACAAGGAGTGTCAGTTGAACCGCTTAGGTTTCAGTGGCTGCATGAAATCTTAGATGGCAACATCATAAGACCAGCCTAGGTCTACTTTAGTGAGGCCGCTTTAAACAGAACTTGTGAGCTGTAAAATCTGTCTGTTTGGGGTACTGGCTAATTGCTGAGCAACTGGTGGTCATTTCCGTTCCCACTAAAAGCTACAGGGAACTAGAAAACACTGATCTGCTTTTTCCTCACTTTCATTTCTCTGTCTTACCCGTCTTTTTACACTTTTATTAAATTCAATAATGTATCTAAACAGCCCCCGACTGGGAGATCTCAAATGAGAATGTCACATTTGAGAAAGGGATGCAGAAGGCAAGTCAGCAGGGAACTCCTATCCCAGCAACCAGAGTCAGAATTCAACTTTCACACCCATAACAAGAAGAAGAAATTACAGTCTAGGCTGAGGAATCACACTGAAGTTCCTGTTAATAGAAAATGAAGTTATAATTCTGGGCACTTCATAGCTGGGTACAAATGCTTTTCCTATCCAATTCAGCATTAATCATTATAATCCTCCTCAATAAAAATGATTGGTATTTAATTGGCTATCATCACATTCTGTCACTTTAATGTTGCTGTGTGGCCTGTGTGACTACTGCATGATTTTATTTGGGGCATGTCTGAAGGCTGTAAATTTGCAGGGGCTTTCTCCAAGGCAGAAAACAACAATTGGGTAGTTTGGACAGGTTGATAACATAGTACCTATTGCATGTTAGCAGGGAAAATGAATACAAGACTGTCATCTTAATTTTGATGTTACTGATACTTTAGCATCACTCAAAGCTGCCATTCAAGTAAAGGCTGCATTGTACTAAATAATGGATAGGAACAGGAAAAATGATTCTACCCTAAAGTATTTCCAGTCCATTAGGAACAGAGTGTAATGGAATAAATAACATCCAAGCAAAATATGTACAATATACAACACTATGGAAGACAATGTTTGGTATATTATTATAAGAGCCATGCTTTCTATTCTCAGGACTAAATCTTTAACTGGACTGCATCACAATCCTTAGAGCCACCTTCAGATACCATGCCAAAAACCAGAGCCCTGAGCAGTACTAAAAAACTTCATTCCAAAACAGGGAGAGATAGGGAGAGCTGGGTATCTGTGTTAGCATTTCCCTAGTCTGCCTTCCCCCAACAAAAGCCTGATGGCTGTAGTGCCCCCAGAGTTTTGCAGACTAGCCATAAGTTAAGGTGTGTTTGGTCAAAATGTAACAGGGAAGTTAGTATCCAGAGCAGTCACTGCAGAAAAGGAAGAATCAGAAACAAAATACAAACATCAGAAAAGCATTATTTATCTCCAGGACAAAGAAATCCAAAGCACAATCATATGACAGATTTGCCATATTTGGATTGATACAGCTGTGTTTTAATTAGCAGAGCTGGTAATAAGCGAATGGCTTAGTACTTGTTTGAGAATGTGTCCCACAGTCATCAGCTGCTCAAGCCGAGACTCCTACCTACAAGCGCAGCAAGATCCTCTCTTCCTTTTTGTGATGGAGTCCCTGGAGCTTAGGATATATCTGTCCCTTGAGGGCTAGCCGCCTACAGGTGTTATTAGGCATAAGAACGTAAGATTTGTTGTTAAGCTTTCTGGGGATATGCCAATGTCACAGATGCTGTGTGTCACATAGTACTTTGTTAATGGATTATTTTCATGGCATTATTCCTTACTCACTTTCTGTCTTCCCTTCTACTATTGTCTGTAAAGTTCTTTTAGACATTCCTTTCACAAGCTTGATTTCATAGATACCAGCAGCTTTACCTCGTCATTATTTGACCCAAGAACTGCCTAGTAGGAAACTCTACAGATGGATATGTCTTATGCCCTTTCTCAGGATTCACGTTCTTCTTCTGCTTGAAAATCTCAGCCTTTAAAACTCCAAAATTATACACCACCTTTTTTTTTGAAAACTGAGGGAAAGAAAGAAAAGTTTTTTCCTCCTCAGAGCTCAAACCTCTTCTCAGTCTCTTAATTAACCTGCTATTGGTTAACCCATATGTATTCTATGAAACCAATATGAAGAGGCTCATTTTGCTCATTACTGCCTACTTAGGATGCCTACAATCCACACAGTATCTTTCTGTTACTACAGATATGCCAAGCAGAGGGTACCAGCTGTCCTGTAAAGGTGAGATTGGGTACAGAAATGTAGACAGCTCTATTAAGATCTGGTTTCTGGAACTTAATCACGGTGGGAAAAAAAGGCAAACTTTTGGTTCGCCAATGTCTATATGTATATTTTCAAAGACATTTAGATGGTATACATAAAGGCTTCTAAATTTCATTAAGGCTTTCTCCTTCACGGTAGTGCTGCTGGTCTTTAAAACAGGAGTGACACTATATGTCTAGAAGTAGAAATATTTATTATCCAAAGTAGAAATACCCTCATTCAGTAGAAAATATTGGTAATTATATCAATTTTGTATTACTCCTTTTTTCTCTACTGAGTATTACTAAGTAACAGTCACCAAATAAGAAAACCATGAAAAAGCTCCAAGAGAACAAAAAGCCCCATGAGAAATGTGTGCCTCTTTCGGCTGGAGTTTCAACATTATCCTTTATTTCAGGTTTGTAAGTGGCAGAAAATAACGTATTTAAAAATTTCTAATATTATATGCTCAATTTCTGTCAGATTTCAAAGAGTGGACTAACACAGGACCTATGATGTCCTGTGATTACACATTGACTTCTAATTAATGGTTAGATACACTATTAAATTATAGAATCATAGAATCAGAATAGTTAGGGGTGGAAAGGGCCTTCAGATCATCTGGTTCCAACCTCCCTGCCATGGGCAGGGACACCTCACACTATATAACTTAAGATCCTACAGAAAATTTAAACTGTTTTCCCCCATCCCCAAGAGCAGTGGCTGAATCACCAGTACCCTGGCAGACTCCATATGATGTTCAGAAAACGTACATGCACCCTGCAGTCCCACAAGGACCTCATGTTCTTAGTCATTTCCTGCTTTACTCTGCTTTATTGTGCAGTGTTAAGGAGCTGAATAGGTGCTCTCTGCCAGCTGGAGACAGCTGTGATTCTGTGATGAATGAAGCAATCCATGCACTGTGGGAGTCTAAGTTTGCTGGATGATGTCCTCAGTTAGTGTAAATTAGCTTGAGACCATTAAAATTAACCAAGTAGTGCTGATTTACTGCCTGGAAAAATTGAGATGTTGGTTACTGTGGAGTGTGGCCCTCAGCAGTTCATTAATAAAGTCAAATGGCATTGTGTATTTATACCTCTCAGAAACAGATTTGAATGGCTCGCAGTTATTTAGCTGTTATTTAGCCATGAGAGAAAAAGGGCTACGAAGTGTGCCCTAATTCCTGTAGTAGCCTCTTGACTGTGGAACTGTTGATTCAAACTTGGATGTCACACGTAAAGAAAGCCTGGTAATGTCAAATTCTGTCTATCCATTCAGTTCTCAAGAGAGCTGAAAAATGTACACACATTCAAAGACTTCACCACACATCCAAAGACTTCATGACACTATTCACAGCCAAAAAATTCCTTCCTTAAAGGACTGGAGACTTGAGTTAAAAATGTTAGCTGAGCCCCTTCGGCAGATGCATTAACATTCAACAGAATCCTTATTCTCTTCAACCAGTTTATCATTCATTTTTCATGATTTATAGAAAGATTGTTCAGCAATATACCAGCCATAAAGGTTCTCGAGGTTATCTTATGCCTTGTCAGTATTCACTCTCCTGATTCCAAATTACATTGAGGAATTCCGCATTTAGGCCCAAATGGATATGCATTATGATTCAGGAATATTTTACATCAAGAATTACTGCATTTGCAATCCTGTGCCAAGCAAGTAATTGTAGCAGGATATTGTGAATAGACTGCTAGGATGAGTATTGTATTGCTCTCTTTGCTGAATCCTTCATGAATGCAAAACCATTCAGAATCAGACATATTTCCACCATCACAGTTTGAGTCCCTGAACAGATTGTTAACCTCAGAAGTGAAATCAAATACAGTAAATTGAAAACACTTGTGGTTCCCTTTTACCCTGAGGCACACAAACGACAAGTGTGTACCTGCAGTGGCAGGCACTGACCACTGTATTTTTTCAGGTTTGCTTTTTCAAAAAATCTTCAGCCTTTTCCCCATATTTTATCAGTCAAAAAAATCTGTATTTCATCTTGCTCTTTAAGCCACAGTTTGAATACAGCTAGATGGATAAAGATGACTTTATGTCAGAAGTGCAGGCTGGTAGACTGTCTTTTTGCTCAAGAGCAAATTTTGTTCTTGGACAAGGATCGCTGTTATTTTTCAGGTGTAAAGAGCATATCCTGCTGTGAATTACTTATTTCATACCATCAGGTGTGATGAAATAAAACACTTTTTTTTTTTTTTAAGCTTGAAATTCAGAGGGGAACATTATACAAAAGTCCCCAAACTGTCTTTTGTTTCTCCAGCAGTTCATTTCATTGTGTCATTCTAGTAACAGATTTTCAGTGTGATGGTGAATGAGTTGTTACGTATTTAGGTTATGTGCTGCAAGAAGGAGGAAGAGCCATCTGGAGTCTCATGATAGCCAGCTCCTATGAGAGTACTTTTTCTTGGCTGTTGAATTGGTGGTACACATAATAATTGACAAGGTGGCATGCCAGGATAATACAAGACATTGTGCTTCATTTTTCTGGACTGCTAAATGGCTTAGGTTTTACACACCTGCAGATGTTTTACCTGATCATGTGTTTTAACACCATTTGGGAGAAACGTGTTCTCAGTGCAACAAGTGAAAAATGCCATAACAAGGACAAATTGCATTCTCACAATTACATTCTCTAGTTCTTATCCCAGATGTGCCAGTAAAACATCCCCTCTGATCCAGGGAGCAATCTGTGGCATAAATCAGCTTTACAAAGGCAAAAGCAAAGGCCCTCCCATTTCCCAACCAGTAGCAGCTACAGGATATCTGCATTAGGAAAATTTTCAGTTGTGCAGGCTATAAAGTATTTCCTTAGCAAAGGAATATGCTCTGCTTTCTGCTTGAACTAAGTTTTCTGTTTATAACGCTTCACGACACTGTTGCTGCATATGGGATCACAGCATACTATATATTCAAAAGTTATTAGAATAGAAATGGAATTGGCACCACTGTGTGAGTACCAGTACAGAAGAACATATGTGCTGCAACATTTAGCTACGTACAATTATTCTCAACATTTTTATGTGTACTTTGACATACCTAGGAGCCCTGAGCATTTACTCAAATCCCTTAATTTTATAAATACAGAACACGAAGACTGTTTCTGCCTTCATTACTTCCTGTCTGTGGTCAGATTACAGGCAACAGATATAGCAGCTAGACAAGGTCATCATAGGAGAAGAAAATACCAGTTGTACCAGGGCACATAAGAAATACATCTAATCCACTCTCTGGTCCCTCACAGTGGCCATCTGTGAATGCCTAGGGAGAATTTAAAGACAACATATAGCAATACTTTGCCAGAATACTCTGCCAATCTTTACAGTTTGCTAGGTCAAGGACTTTCTCACATAAATGCAGTGCCTCCCATTATAATGGATCTTCATGTTTTATTCCAAGAATTCATCTAGTCCAGTTAGTCAGCCATAAAAATTTCAGCAGCTGAAGTGTCTTTGGGTGAGAGGCTTCATAGCTGTGCTGGTTTTGGCTGGGACAGCATTAATTTTCTTGGTTGTAGCTAGTATGGTGCTACATTTTTGATTTGCGCTGAAAACCATGTTGATAATACAGGATGTTTTCATTATTGATGAGCAGTGCTAACACAGTGTCAAGGCCTTTCCTACCTCCCACCCCACACCACCCACAAGTAGACTGGGGGGTGCATGAGAAGTTAGAGGGGACAAAGCCAGGACAGTGGACCCCAGCTAACCCGAGGGATATTCCAGACCATGTGGCATCATGCTCAGCATATAAAGCTGGAGGAAAGTTGGCAGGGGGACCACTGCTTGGGCACTGGCTGGGCATTGTTTGGTTGGTATTGAGCAATTGTTTTCATTTGCATCACTTATCTTCTTAGGATTTATTTTCCTTTCTTTGCTATTTTCCTTTCAATTACATTATTATTCTTAATATTATTATTATTAAAATGTTACTTCATCCCACAAGTTTTCTCACTCTTACACTTTGGATTCTCTTCCCCCCATCCAACTGGGGGTGGGGAGTGACCAAATAGCTGTGTGGTGCCTAGTTGCCCCATAGGGTTAAACGTTACTGTTCTGCAGAGAAGACCCTCTGCAGTTTCATTTGGTGCCCATAACTCCGGAAAATTTGAGCATCATTGCAGCATGCACAACCTTGTCATTACCCCCCACCTCAGCCATCTCCTTTCCAGGCTTAGATCCGTTGCCAATTTAGCCACTCTTAAGGAACAAGAAATGCAGAATTCTTTCACATGGACAATAGGGTCCACATGAGAGCACGTCAACAGTTTTGGCCCAAATTTAGACTGCCTGAGGAATGTTAGGCTGATTTTCTTCAGGCCTGGACAAACCATCTGCCAGGATATGCATGAACCCTCAGCTCTGCCTGTCCCCATCCATCACAAAAACACAAACACTCATGCTTGTGCACATGCAGTTGCACATGTAGCAGGAAGGAACTGTTCCACGAATAAAGCAGCACGCTGGACCTTACACTCAGGGCAGATTATCCCCCAGGAAAAACACATAGGGTGGGTGATGGCAGCTGTGGGAAGGCACAAGACTGTCCCCATCAAACTCATCGATGATGACTGGCAGCACAATCCAGAGCTGCATTGGTACCAGATGGACAGCAAAGATTTCGGGTCAGATGTGAGCAAGGCTTTTGGTGGAGTCCAGCACTGAAGTGAATTTCTCCACTGAAGCTGACAGAAGGGGATTAGCAGCAGAGCAATAGGAATTTCTCAGCTCGGTGCGCTAGGACACCTTCAGACTCTCACGTGGTGATGTGACTCAGTCTGTGCTCATCCGCATTGCCAAGACAGACCTGCACCACAACTCAGCCATGTCAAGACATGTCCAAAGCTGGCTTTTTCCTACCTCTTCACATTTACACTCGTGTTTTTACATACAGGTAGCAGCTGGGGAAACTGCAAGGTCTTGCTTTTTTCTTGCTTTTTAACTATCTATCTCGCTGAATTCACTAAGGCAGAGAACAAGGCTGTGTCTGGTCTCATCAACATACTAAATATTACAGTTATCACACAGAGAGCAGCAACAACTCCAGGGCGATTAATTACCAAAGGTACTCCAACTTTCAGAAACACAGTAAACAATTAATATAATTTAACTTTAGAGTGACACAACGAATTAAAATACAGAAACAAATCCACTTTTTTCTTTTTATTAGACAGGACATAAACTGTCTTGTGAACAGGCCTGATAAAATGAATTTCCCTTTAGGGCATTACTGATGAAAAATGACAAGTGTAATATCTCTATGTAGCACTTTCCTGAGAATCTGTCAGCAAATCCCCAAGCCTTGCAGTTCCAACTACTCTGAAATTTTCTCTTTCAAGGCTTTTATTAGGAGCTACTTTTCTCCTAAAAGATATTGGGGTTCTGGCATTATGAGGTTGTCCCTGAATACGCTCTAAAAAACCATGAGGCATTGCTCCTCCTCAGGAGGCCAAGTCTGGTTCATTAAAAATGAAATTTCGTTCTTATGGATAGATAAATGTGCTGTGAGAGGATTAAGCTGAAGTGCAGAGCATTCTTCAGCTGAACTGACATTTTTTGCTTGAAAGAGCCAATGCCTCTATCCAAAACATCTGCCTATTTACACCTCCAATCACCATGGCAGCCAGTCACAACATCATGTTAAAAACAAACACAAAGCCACCTCTTGGTTTGTCAGTCATCATTATGAGCACGTATGAGCCATCAGATCCTGTTTGCATTGCTTATGCAAGCGACATCTACAGCTCCCAGGATGCTGCATCTGCAGTCTGAATGAATAGCACTCACTTCAAAGTACAAACAACAAGCAATGCTGAATCCTTAAATCCTTCCTCCAATTTTTTTTTTTTTTTACCATTGGTTTTTAAGGTGGAACTCCATTGGCAGCTTGCATAGGCAAAAGGCTAAAAAGAGATTTGCCTTTCAGTGACCTATTAACATCTGCTGCTATATATCTTAGTGTCTAAGTATCAAGGCATCAATTAATCTTAAGTGAACTAAAAATCCATCACCTTATATTCTCCATGAGTATAATTCGTTAGAGCAGCAGATAAAGCTTCATTCCATTCTACTATGCACAATATCACATTGATTTACACTGATTTATTTGGAAGACTTATTTCTGCTACCACAACTGGTGGAAAGAGGGGGTGAGGGGAGTGTGTAGGGATAGCTTTAGCTTGCCTAAATCAAATCAAGGACGGACTCTATGTGCTGAAAATTCATTTGAGGCTCAGGGAGCAGTCTAACCCACTTGCTTTCCATTGCTACAAAACACAGCACATAAATTAGCTCATTTCTCACATGCTAACCTTCTCATTCTGCTGGTTCTCCCCGTGTACCCTGGATTAGGGACTGAGCTAGCCCTGCCCATCCTAAGGGGTACTTAAGGACACAGGGACAGCCGCTAAAACTTGGTACTAGCCTCCCAGGGAGAGCTGAGAGCTGCGGTCTGGGCAAGATATGGGTTGGGCTGTGAAGGTGCTACTCCCTGGGGAGCAGAAGGCTCCCAGTCCCATGCTGTTGCTGCTGGAAGGATATGGTGATGGTCATGGTGCAGCTGAGAGGGCAAGTCCTCCTCTGCTCACCCCACAGACTCTAGCACTCTGAAATCCCTCCCTAGTGCCTTGTAACTTGGAAGCTTAAATTAGGTGGGCTGAATTATGCCATCTGTTGTTACATGTATTATGAATGCGTGTGTTTCTTTAATTTATAAATAAGGCTGCAGTCAATTAAATTGCATTCCTCACAAGCTGCTTCACTTACCAAATAGGCTATGGGTTTTCTGTGATCATTACAGTACAGCCCCTCTGGATTTAGCCATCCTAGGATGGGTATTCAATTACTTATATCTGAGGAGAGAAAAAAAAAAAAAAAAAGGCAGAAAAAAAATAATAAAAAAAGAAAATGCAAGTAATCTCTGAGCCAAAGATGTATTGCTGGGTTAACTGTTAATTTATGATCAAGATTTAGTTAAAAGCATAATTCATAGCAAACCAAACCAAACTGCAGTTCATAATTCTGAGCACAAGTTAAATGGAAAGCCAGGACACTGAAATGTGTGCTCAGGTACCCTCCTATTCCCCAGGGTAGCTAAAGTGCAATGTATGTTCCCTCCAGAGCTAGGCAGGTCACTGTCTGTAGTAGAATACCACAGGAGAGAGGCTGTGGCCACCAGTGACAGACACTAGCAAGAAGATGAACATGTGGCAAAGAAGTGGGAATATATGAACAGCCAGAGCCTCAACCAACAGTGCCAAACAGTGATCTAATTCAAAGAAAAATATTTTATTTGAAGTTGAGCATGTCCAGTGGGTGCATGGCAAGTTTAGAACTGCTCTGTGATGATGTATGATTACCATGCATTGTCCCATCTCCAGCAGGCTCTGTGTGAACACATTGCTTCAGCTCAATGGGAGGCACAACGACAGGGAATAATAGCTCTGGAAGCCACCTTTGTGAAGCTTCAGAAAAACAAAACACTAAGAAAACAGTTCAGATAGCAACTTTTTAAACAACTCCCATCTTTTAATATCAAGGTTTCTTCCCAAGGCCTACAAAACCCACCACAGTCCCAGCAAATATGAGGCGACTGATGAGCTGTGGCTACCACTTGTTATAGGTATCACAACTGTTTCACTCCCACTGTAAGCATCCTCCCGTACTTTCATTATTTCCTCACCTCTTACTGTAAACTCTAATCAGTTAATTTTGGATTAACCCCATTGCTTTTGTAATTTCCTGGGGTTCTTCAGTGAGGATGGGTTTTCACTGTTCTTTGGTGCTCAGCCCACCAGTATCCCTTGTCTGCAACATATCATTCCTGTGCTGACTGCTGCCTTCCAACATTGTGTCCCTGGTGCACAAAGTCTGAACAGCTTCCTGTCACCAAGACCAGGCTTCCTTACTGCTTCCAACCAGGAAAGGAAGAAATCCAAGAAAATTTCCCTGTTTTTTTTCTCTACTTCAAAGATATTAGAGCTGCTATTAGTGGTGGTATGTTTGTAATAGTGGTGGTATGCTTGCTTATACTGTCAGCAGGAGTAGCTGAAATCTCATATGCAACTTGTCTTTATACCATAGAATCATAGAACAGTTAGGATTGGAAAGGACCTTAGGATCATTTACTTT
>WYDI02013408.1:13120-60737 GCA_009867235.2 Psittacus erithacus
CTCTTGAAGTCCAGGGCAGTGAGCTTGCTGCACGCTCTTCTCACTGTCCTGAGGATCTCAAATTCGACCATCTCATGGTTGCAGAGTAGTAAAGAATAAAAAGACAGAGTAGTAAAGAATAAAAAGTGGATCATTGTCTCATTCAGCAAACAAGGGAAAGCTCAAGGAAGACTGCTGCTCTTACACATTCCCTTTATCACCCTCCTAAGTCTCAGAGTGATTCAACATGATCTCTCCCTGTAGCCCTGCATGCCTGGCTCCCCACTATATTATTACAGGCAAATACACCTGTGTAACAGTGAGTTGGCTTACCTCAGGTCTCCTTCTTTCCATGCTTTCCCTGTTCTTTTGACCTGCAGCCACTGCTCCCTATAATTTCTCCTTCTCACTTAGCTCCCTCTACAAATTACCTAAAGCTTGGCATCCTGCACTTTTCATAGCTAAATTATGCCTGGCATATTACTGAATGCCTTGACTTCACAGGGCAAAGTTTTGTGGTGATGAGCCATACGTGCACATAGGACTACACTGAGGAGCCAGTGGAGAATTAAGCTGGTAATAAAGTAAATTTTTGGATGGAGTAGAGTTAATGAAGACATAACATACTAGTTAGTGAAGAATGGTGACAGGACTCACTTGTCTTAGAAAAGTATTTTACCAAGTTAAAGAGAAAGCTGAGAAAGCTATTTTGTACATATTATGGAAATCACTAAGTGACAATACATGAAAATATCTGTTCAACCATATGGTCTCTGAGGCAGGAAAATATCACACATGCATGCTCTGAAAAGTGCCTGACCCATCACAAATGACTGAATAATCACAAGCCAAGTATTGTGCTGGAAGCGACCTATGGCCATTAACCCCAGCCCCTTTGTCCTGTAAGCATCACCAAAATCCACATAAAACTTGACATGTAGCATAATTACACTTTTTCTTTGCATTCCACCTTCTTAAGTAGATTTCAAACAAGAACACTGACAACTTAGGCAAATCACTGTTTGCTACGCTGCCAAAATCCTAGACTAGCTAATATCAGTTAGTTACTTCTAGCTTGTTTCTTCCAAGTCTCTCTCACTTGTGAATGAACTGTATACTTCTTCAGCTGCATTTCTCATTCTTCTTTTAACCTCAGTTTGAGCTACAATGAAGCCTATTTAATGCAGGCAGCCACATCTCTCGACACATGCTTCTTGCGTGCACTTGCAGCAAAGAAAAGCTGTATAAATGCCTGATTTTTTCTTCTGACTTCTTGAAGTAATGCCTGGGGCTCTGGTATGAAGCTGAATATGCCTGTGAGTACACTGAGATGGAGGAAGTACATCTTCACCCGCTATGGACCTGGCAGATACCAGGCTGCTCTTTTAGATTCAGGACGTAACACAGCATGAAACCTGCCCATGAGGGTAATTCTGGTGCAGAGCAGCAAGCAAAGTTTCAGGAAGCAGGTGAGCTGTGCTAATTTAGCACAGCTTGGTGTGCTGGGATAGGAAAGGCTCAATAGGGACAGTCACACCCAAGGAAACAAGAAGAAGTAGTTACTGCAATAGATGTGTTTGTCAAGGGACAGAACTTGGACTGTCAGCGGTCTTGAAAAATAATCCTGGGTACATACCTGGCATTAGGCGCTTTTCAACTCTGTGTGGTCCTGTTGCATACAATATGCATTAATGAGTTGTCTTTTTTCTTGTTGTGAACAGGTTTCAATAAAGTCTGTGTAAGAAATCTGCAATTCTCAGCGCAGTGTGTGACAGAATGCAAAAGTCTAGAGGAATGGCTGTCCAGAGGCCATGGCACTGGCTATCAGTTTCTCTATTGCCCTGTAACTGAGTCCAAGTCAACTCACCATTATACCACCAAAAGGAATCAAAGGTTGAATATACCTTTTTATTTTGTCTTTGTGTGTGTGTGTGCGTGTGTGGTGGTTGTTGTTTTGGTTTGGGTTTTTTTCAAGATCCTGACATACGGATCATCATAAACTATGTCAGGTTGAGATTTGTGACCTGGGTGACTGGTTTTTGCTGGGGATGGAATGCAAACAGGGAAAAGGGAGGAAGTGTTGACTGTAATGGTACCAGCATGATACAGGTTGCAGTCTCAGGAGGCTCTTTGTGTTCCATAGGCCAGCTGAGAATGCATTCCATTCACCTTGGCAGGCCAGGAATGAATGTGTGGACTGAGGGACACCTTTTCCCCAGGACATGCTTTCATCTATGGCTTCCACTTTGTGACTTCATCGCTATTGAGGTTTAGATGGCTTTTGCTAAGGGTAGTGGTACTATTGTTTGCGCAGGGTCCTTCCATGTTAAAAAAAAATAATGGACTCTACACTGCCAGTAAAAAAGTGCTTTGGCGTACATAAGAAAAGAGCAAAACAGGAAAAAAAATCCAAACCAAACCAAAAAAAAAACAATAACCCAACCAAAAAAACTCAAACAAAACAAACAAGAGTAAATTCCTGGGAGAGAAAGAAAGTGGAAACACTTTGTATAAGCATGTCCAGACTTTCTCTCTTCTGGGCAGTACAAAACAAATTCACAAAGCAAAACTGGCAGCTGATCTCTGTGAGCAAGAAAAGAGCTTATTCCCACAGAGGTGTAATGCTCAGAAAACATAAAGTCTGTCAATTACACAGGCCAGTCCTCCCACACTGTTAGTGATGTGTTACTGTCATGATTTGGTACGTTTCCAGCATATTTCCAGCTTTTTTAGATACAGATGATACTTATTCCCACTTATGAAGTAAAAGTTGTTCTTGCTGCTGCTCTTGTGTGTGTTTTAATGTTTGTTTATGTTCATTGCAGGCCTGGGACCAGCTGCTTGGGTCTTAAGAGCTGCTAATGTTTATGAATGAGCCACTGCATACATTAAGCAAGACCCTTAATGGGGAAAGCTCAGCAATATGCAATACAGAAAATACTGGTTATTCTTCTGCTGCTTGTTTCCAGGTTAAATCACTTTGTTCTTCAGCATGCCACCTGTAAAAAAAGGGTTATGAACCCATTAAGCTAGAAGAATATGGTGCAGTTCTTTTTTTGTGTGTCTCTTTCTCATATGCGTGCTTCCTGCTGTAATGCATTGACTTGCTAAAGCACATGCTAGATACATCTATTTCCCCACCCCATCTCTACTCACACGAGCCACCTGACACATGGCTATTTCTGGCGATGTAGCCTGGTGAGCATCCCAGGTGTCACTGTTGAGCATATTAAGACTCAGGCTTGCGGGCAGATTGCCCCAGTTTAACAAATCATTCCACGTAAGCAGAGCTGTGATCTTTTTGTCCATATCCATAGCATGTAGCAACCACAAAGCACTGAATTTATTTAAGCTTGCAGTGTAAGAGTGGCAAATTAAAATTGTGTTATTTTGCATTTTCTGTGGGTTCAGAGCTCGTGTGCACACAGTCTTCGTGGCTCAGCTGATGATATTGATTTCATATACCTTGGTAATTTTGACCATGTCTGCACCATCACACTCATATGCCTTCAGATCATAAAAAGTACACTTAATACTACTTGGAGAGCCTCTCTGCAAGATGGTTTCACCCCATCTGATGTTTATGTTACCCCGCTTTCCATATTAGCTCTGTTCTGTCCACTGTGGGACTAGCTAGCTCTTGCATGTGTTGGAAGATAAACGGTATGCAAAGAGACAATTCCTGTTTTCTTTTCCAAAGTGTAACCAGGCACATGACACTGTAACATGTGAGCAGGAAGAGATGCAAGCAACTGGGTGATGCTTAGTCCACCTCTCAATCATCCTCTCTTTCCACTAGTTTGCCCTTTCTAAGCATCTTCTGGATGGCTGCAGCAGCAGGCTTGGCAAGTGGAAAAAAAAAAAGACAGAAATAGCGAAAGCAACAAGCAGAGAAGCATTTGTTCAGCAGCAACATGGCACTCTGAGGGCTAAGAAAGTCTGCCAGGGTGGTAGGGTACAAAGATACCTGAAACCACAGTGCAAGAAGTATCCTCTTGCTCACTGCTGCTCGCATTTGAGTCTAACTAACTGACCTGAGTGGAGACAAAGGGTAGAGTGAAGGTTGCTTCAGCAATGAGCAGACCTGGTATTTTGCAAACCTCTAGCTCGGGGGTTTAGGGGATGTAGGGTGTTGTCTTTTATTTGATTGGTTGGTTTGGTTTGTTGGTGGTGTATACATGTGGTTTTTCCCTTTGTTTTTCTCTTTTTTTTTTTTTTTTTTACAATCACTCTTTATAAAGAACTGGTGTGTGGGAAGGCAGACGGAACAGAATGCTAATTCTCCTACTTCCTTAGTTGCCCCTCACAGTTCTAGCAGACACTGCAGTCTGTCTACCTTCATCCTTACTATGCTTTTTGAGCACCCTAATATGATAAACAGGACATTAATAATTATTACATTATTAACAACCACCATTAGCAGCATTTTCCACATTGTTAACATAGCTTGAGAGGTCACTGGAGGTTAATGAAAGAGCCTGGCTGGACCTTTTGAAACAGCCCTTCATGTTATTTTTCAGCGCAATTCCTTATGGATAGCTGAGCATGTTATTTCAAATCCCCAAGATGTTAAAGTAGTTTGAGCCACACTTTTTATAAAAATGTCAGAATTGCTGCGTGAAGTTCTAGGGTCATCATTTAAGTAGGTCAGAACAGATGATCTTACAGGCCTTTCCTGACCTTATAAAACTACTAATCTATGAACGGTTTCTCGAGTGAGGTAGGAACTAATCTGCCAAGGCCTTACAGAGCCATATGAATTCTTTAAGGTAATTTTAATTAAAAAGTGTGCAGTTTTTTGGTTTGTTTGGTTTTGTTGTTTTTTTTTTTTAAACCGAGACAAAGCAAGCATACTCAACTCTGAGGCTGATTTGCTCAGTGAAAACGCATTGGATTTATACAGTCCCCTATCCTGGGAAAAGTCAGCAGTCCTTAAAATGAAGACTTGCAAAGACTCATCTCATGACCCTCTTCCATTTTAATTCTAGTTTTCTCTTGTGAAAATACTGTTCTCAGGAAGCTGATATCCAGAGCACAGTATGGTTGATTGGACAGCATTCACCACTGTTACTGATTGCCAGGTTTTTATGTTTCTTCTAGCCATAGAATCATAGAATATCACAAGTTGGAAGTGCCCCATAATGTTCACTGACTGAAAATTAGATTTCTCCTGAAGGCCTCTCTACCCTGGAGGGCCCTAGTCCATGGCTCCTCCTAGTTTAGGATCATCGGTGAACATACATTGATGAATATTTTATTCCTGCAACCAGATAGTTTATAAAAACATTAAAGACCACTGTCCCTAAAATCAAGCCCTGGGGAAACCCACTTCTCACTGACTGCCAGCCTGATATAACCCCATTTACTAAAACTCTCTGAGCCCTACCTTTCAGCCAATTATTCACCCATTGTATTATGGACTCGTCTAGCTGTTTCCTGGACATTTTGCCCAGAAGGATACTGTGAAAGACAACATCAAAAGCTTTGTTAAAATCAAAACCACTCTACATCTGCTGGCTTCCCTTAGTAAACTAGATGGGGGACCTTGTCATAAAAGGAAATTAAGTTGGTTAAGCAGGATTTTCCCCTTGTGAACCTGTGCTGGCTATGACCAATGACTGCATTGTCCCTCAGGTGTTTTTCAGTAACTCCCAGAAAACATTCTCCATAATTTTACTAGTCAGTGAAATGAGACTGACAGGCCTGTAATAACCAGCATTTCCCTTTTACCCTTCTTGAAAGCTGGCACAACTTTTGCCAGCTTCCAGTCAACTGGGTCTTCTCCAGACTCCCAAGACCATTGTCAAATAATGGAGAGAGGTCCTGAAATAACAACAGCCAGCTCTTTCAGTGCCTTGGGATGAACCTCATGACACCCCACGGACCTACACACATCCAGCTGGAACAGCAGTTTTGAACAAGTTCAGAGTCTGCTGGGACCTATCATTCACCCACTCACAGTCTTCCAGCACAGGGTTCCGTGGGTCCTAAGGCTGATCATCAGCATTGAAGACAGAGGCAAGAAGGCATTAAACTACTCTGCTTTATCTACATCCCTATTTGTGAGGCGGATGGCCTCCTCAAGTTACAGGTGAATATTATTTCTGATCCTCCTTTTGGTGTTAACATGTTTTAAAAAACCTTTTCTGTTGTCCTTCATAGTACTGATCATCTTGAACTCTCATCAAGGTTTGGCCCCATAAATTTTCTCCCTACAGTGGTGAACAGTGTCTCTCTCTTCCTCCCATGTCACATGTCCTTGCTTCCAATGTCCACATACTTTCCTTTTCTGCCTAAGTTCTAGACAAAAAATCCCTGCTCAGTCAAGTCACCCTTCTGCCCCGTCAAGTCACCCTTCTGCCCCAGTTGCTTGATTTCTGACACTTTGGAATTGCCCACTACTGCACTATAAAGATATGGCTTTTAAAAAGTGACCATCATTCATGGACCCCAATACCTCCAAAAGCAGATTCCTGGGGGACCTAACCAGCTTCTTCAACTGCCCTGTTCTATCCCATACAAGAAGATGTTATGCAATTCTTATTAATGACACATGTGAGCACAAGCAACAGACTGAAAAGGTGTTAAGGGAATAAAAAACAAAAAAGCAGGGAAAATATTCTTTTGTTATCTACCTAGAATGAGAGCCCAAGAGCTCAGAACCAAGTCTAACCCCAAAGTAAAGAACATGTATTAAGCAATTTTATTTCACCTATTTTGTTAGTGAGAGGCAAGTTTGAGCAGAAAGTATCAGACACCTGAGAGCTGTTTCCAAAAATATCTAGGTCACAGTGATTACTCTGAGTGGAAGCAAAACAAAAATCTTTCTTGTTTTGCTTAGTAATGATGTCCAAGGTCTTTGTGCAGGTGCATGATGTGTCGGCATTTGACAGTCTTGAAGTTCACCCTGTAGAAGCTCCTGCTGCTGCAGTATAGTATGAGCAGTATGGTATCTCTTGAGTAGCAAGCAATAAGACTTACCAGATACTTCTCAGAAGTGAGACCAGTGAGCCTGACAACAAAGAAAATGAAACGCTACAGTGGAGGCTGGCAAGAGGAATATGTTTATAGTCTGGCCTGAATCTTGATTAAGAAACATTCAAGAATTTCCAGTAGTAAAATGATGGCATTGCAGACTTTTTTTTTTTTTGCCTCCTCATATCAGAATTGGTTTGCTTAGGAGAAAAAACAGCCTTGAAATTGGACATTAACTTGCATTAAGGCTGCCAACAAAGGACTTACCATGGCATGGTTTAATGTTCAAAGCAAACTGCAAAGCAGACTGTTATCTGTAATAAGGCATTGAGAATCCCTATTAATATGGGCCTTGCCTTTTTTTCCATCAAGAAAGCGGAGACAAATTCATGAAGCAAAACACTTTCAAGCACAGCTAAACACGAATTGCCAATAATCCAGGCCTTGAAGACTGCGAATTGCAGAGACCTTGAACTATTCAGCATGATGCACCCATTAGGATGCAGCCTGAGAACAAAAGTATTGCAAAACACTCAGTTATGGTGTCTTACTGTTTGTGGACAGCTAGAAAATATAAAAGCTTCAACTGGGGGTAGGGAAAGGGGGAAAAAGAAAGGGTGATTCTAATTGCAACTGCAATTGCTCCCCACAGGACACTACTAAAACAACATATTGGAGTTTGCAGGCGCCAGACCATGAGATTAAGAAATGGTAAATCAGAGGCTAAGAGCATCCTGCAGGAGCCAGCCTTTTATTTTGTTTGTCTTCTTTTTCACAGGAGCTATAGTTCAGCTGAAGTGCTCGAGTAACAAGGAGAAGTAACCTGGCTTTCAGCATGCTCATTGTTACTGCTTGTGCCAGCTCAACCAGAGCTGAGTATGAAACCTCCACCAAAACAAACAGAAAGCATCTCTTCTGTCCTGCTAGGTACCTACTGCAGTTTTACACTATTAAACATGCCCTGCAAGAGAAGCAAGAGTGGCTTTGTTCTGTTTCTCAGCAGCTCATAAGAGTTTGAACTGAAGCAGCAGGCTGGAAGCCCCTTCACAGCCCTCTCCTTCAGTTCCACTCTGTCCCAAGGAGCAAGAGACATGCACTCCCAGAGCACAGACAAAGCTTCAGGCACAGATGCGAGTTTCCTCCACCCATAACCAAATGGAGGTATTTTAACTGGGAATAAAAAGGGATGACTCGTATTTGCTCATCTTTGGGAAACATTTTAAGAGCTACCCTGGTGAATTCCTACTCATTATTCCATATCAATTACTCATTATTTTCATTAAGGAAACCCAAGCCATGATATAGTCATGTAGGTGAAAGAAACCTGTAATGTTCTCTCTCCCCCATCCTACGTTTTCATTTTTAGATTATTCTTAATCTGTACATACTTGAATTAGGAAAATGTATAGGGTTTATTAGCAATAAAGCTTCAGGATTTTTTTCCCCTACTGATTTTTCATAGATTTATGGATCCATAATCATTCACGTCACAGCCTGAGGGAGATGAAGCTGGAACAGGATAATAGCCCTTAAATCCCCTTCTCTAAGCACTCAGATCTTTTCTGTCAGCAAGATTAAAACGGTCAACAGAGTCTTCATGTGTCTATTTCCCACATGGAGCTTTAACAACAACTGGCATGTTGGCTGGCACAGAAGAAAATGCAGAAACACTGCTGTGTGTGACAGCACTGAGATAAAGAAAGGAGAAAACAGAATTGTCATCCTTTGTAGTGTTAGAAAGGACTGGTTCTAATTCCTTGATCAGGTGAAGGCAAAGAAGGGAGAAGAATAAGGAAAAATAATATGTTGCAGTTTAACATGCGGCGACAGTTTCCTTTCCTAAAACATAAAGGCAGAGAGAGAGAAGCACCAAATGTCCTCCCACAGCCTGACAAGGGGAAGGGCAATGAAGGCATGCACGTAGACTGGCAGAGTGGCTTTTCTGCTACTCCTCCATTGAACTCCCAGCACCTATTGCTCTTGGGACGTGAGGGAAATTACAACTATTATGTAGACGATGAAGATGAGGAAGAAGAAGAGAAAGAACAAGGAAAATGGCCAAATGGAGAACCATTTGAGGGAGAAAACAAGCCCTTATCATCCATACCTTGCTCTCCTGCCCCTTCCTTTGGAGCCCCGGCTTCCACTTCATCTGTGCTGAACATCAATGTCGGTGGCCAATGCTACCACCTCACCTACCAGGCAGTGGCTATCTATCCAAAGACCCGCTTGGGCCGCCTGGCTACTTCTACTGACCGCCGCCGACAGCTGGGCCTGTGTGATGACTACGCTGCCCAGGTAGATGAGTACTTCTTTGACCGAGACCCAGCCGTCTTTCAGCTGGTGTACAACTTCTACGCCTCAGGGGTGCTGCGTGTGAGGGACGAGCTGTGCCCCCGTAGCTTCCTGGAGGAGCTGAGCTATTGGGGCGTGAGGCTCAAATATACACCTCGCTGTTGCCGAATCTGCTTCGAGGAGCGCCGTGATGAACTGAGCGAGCAGCTGAAGGTCCAGCGTGAGCTGCGCTCCCAGGCAGAGGCTCAGGAGAATGAGCAGCTCTTCCACCACATGCGCTACTATGGTCCTCAGCGCTGGCGCCTCTGGAACCTCATGGAGAAGCCCTTCTCCTCTGTCACTGCCAAGGTGATGGCAGTGGCCTCCAGCTTCTTTGTGCTCATCTCTGTGGTGGCCCTGGCACTCAACACAGTGGAGGAGATGCAGCAGGTAGACCGTAGGAGTGGTGAGAACCGGCCTGTCTTGGAGCACATTGAGACTCTGTGCATCGCGTTCTTTACACTGGAGTACCTGCTGCGCTTGGTCTCTACCCCAGACCTGCGCCGCTTTGCCAGCAGCGCCCTCAATGCAGTAGACCTGATTGCCATCCTGCCCCTCTACCTGCAGCTGCTGCTTGAATGCTTTGCTGATGATGACCAGCCCCGAGGTCGGGGCTCTCAGCACGAGCACGATATTGAGAAGGTGGGACGGGTTGGCAAGGTGGGACAAGTGCTTCGCATCATGCGTCTCATGCGCATCTTCCGCATCCTCAAGCTAGCCCGCCACTCCACGGGGCTGCGTGCCTTCGGCTTTACTTTGCGCCAGTGCTACCAGCAGGTGGGCTGCCTTTTGCTCTTCATTGCCATGGGCATCTTCGCCTTCTCTGCCATGGTCTACACAGTGGAGCATGATGTCTCCAGTACCAACTTCACCAGTATCCCCCATGCTTGGTGGTGGGCTGCCGTAAGTAAACATATCTTACCTTCCTGGGCAGGCAGAGACCCTCCTTCCCTTCCCCTTCCCTTTTTTGCTAGAGTCGCTGACAGTCTTGAAAACAGCAGGCTCAGATCAGGGAACATCTGTTCTGAATTCCGAGCTTAAGGACATACGCACTCACTCACACACATGCACACTTGCACTCATTTACCTCTGGTGTAAGCTTAAATCGAGGCTTAATCAGGCAGACGGTGTTGAAATTCCCATCCAATCAAATGCAGACAGTACTTGCACTTTTAAAGAAGTGCATTTAATCCCATTGTCAGTGTTGCTAAATTAAAAAAAAAAAAAAAGACAAAAAGTAAATGCATGCATCGGACTAACAGTTGCAGGTAGACACAGGATTTTCATTCTTGCTCTTTTCAGAGCTCTACTGTGGCCCATGGTACAACTGCAAGATGAGAAGACATGGTTTATTAACTATAGTCTGGTCACTGAAACTTGCAAAGGCAAAGGTGTTCCAGAGCTCTGGCCTTCAAAAATGTATTAGGAACAACAGTTGTTTTATATAAGAGATTGTGGTCTCCTCTTTAGTAGCACATCTAAGGCATACATCTGCAGACAGACAAAACACTGGAGGTTATATATACTGTGCCAGACTTACAGAAGAATAAATACAAACAGAAGCAGAATGGCTCAAGTAATTGATAATGGGATAAACTGCCTTATACATCTAGGTCAGGGGTTTGAATCCCATATCAGTCAGTACTGAGAGATGGTTAATATCACATTGAATATTTTTTTGCAACCTCTGCTAAAAAGAGTGTGATTTTAGTCCCCTCCCAAGCACTGGGAGTGAGGGTAACTGCCCGAGTTTCAGCTGACAAGCCTCAGCGATAGAATGACTGTCTAGAGACTGACATTGGGTTAGTGCTCTGAGGCATTTGGGCACATCTCCTTGAGGAGTCTGAACTATCACTGGTGTTTACTATATTGTGTTATGTGGAGGGGTGTTTTTGAGGCAGCATTTTCCAGGCTGCTGGGTTCACATTGGTGTTATCAGCATTGTTCTCACGCTAAAAGTCAAAAACACAGCACTGTACCAGCTACTAAGAAGGAGAAAAATGACTGCTATAGCTGAACCTAGCACAGAGAGGCATGAAGATTCAGCCAGGAACACAAAGATGTGAGAGTTTAATATCCTCCACCTGCCGTAAATGCCTCCTGGCTCTAGCAATGTCCTGACAGGACTGTTCCAGCACCCCAAACCTGGAATTCACCTCATAAAGGTTTTCATTCATAAAGGGTTTGGAAAGCAGTTCAAGTCTAGACTCGGATTGCATTAACACCCAAGGATATGCATATATTCACTTATAGGAGGCTAACCAGTATTTCTCAAACTATTGTGAGATTAAAATGATAATTATACTCTTCAAGGTGAGCTGTGAAGACAAAAGAAACACTTTCAGACTTATCAAGACTAGCAGATGATGGAGAGGGAGCTGCAGGCTGCAAGTAAATGCTTAGCAGATAATCTTCATGCAACAAGTATGGCAGTTTCACAATTCTCATTTTTAAAGCAATGCTTTGGCAGGAAGAAGGGTGGTTTTATCAAGCTCATTGGGGAGAAGGGGATGTTGATTCCTGCCTATGCTGCTGCCTGCAACATTTCAGAGCTGGAAAACAACAGCTCTGTTATATTGCAGAAGATGTGTCTGTGGCAGTCTGGATTAAATCAGAGTGCAGCTAGACATTGCAGGTGCTGAGAGAAGGCAAAGACCTGTATCTTGGCTGTCCATAACTCTAAGGCTTGCTTTAGTCTGTCATCACGTACATTTTGTTTTGCGGCAGCTGATGAGGGCCTTCATAATCCATGTTTATGGCAGGGCCCCCAGGAGCACTTCTGACCTCTGGTCCTGGCTATGGGGCTGGCTATGTTCCAGCTGCTCCCAGGGGAAGGAAGCCCATGCAAATGAACTGGAAGTTCATGCTAGTTGATCAGCATAGGAATTGGACGTACTGAACTGTGTATGGGGTTTACAGGTTATTGATCCTACCCCATCCAAAGCCACTTATGCTGGCCAGCAACCCCAGCAGCCCATGGCTTGCACTTCTGGTTCAGTGATGGCTGATGTGATGTGGTGGTTTCCCATAAATGTATTTTAGTGATTCAGCACATGCAGAAAAACTGGCCCTACAGACACCCATGGACATTTATATATACACATGCATATATATGCCTGTGTGATGAATATGCTTTAAATTGGGGCATGGGAAGGAGTAAAAAATCAGTGAATAAAGGAAAGGGTCCTGCAATGTGACCTTCACAGGTCATCTTTAAGGGACATACATAGATTATGAAAAAACTCGTGCTTCATACATTACTTGAATAAGGATATTAGCCTTATAGTTTGTTTTCTGAACATGCAGGATATAAGCAAAATCTCTAGGGCTCATCTGTGAAAGCTGGTGACACCATAATGATTTAAATACTCCTAAGAGACCTATATGACTACAACAATGTGAAAAAGGCCTATTAGGTGAGCAAGTGTTTTCAAAAGGGAGCTGTAACACGCACATTGTAGTTCCAAGGCATAAAACTCCTTTAAAGCTTATTCATTCTTTAAGAGTGAAAATTAATATCCAGATCACTCAAATTTCATTAAAGTCCAAGTTCAACAGTGCTCATGGTCTCACACACACAGAAGTATCCCTCTCAAACTGTCACAAGAAGATGTAGAAGACTATGCCCGTGGAACAGAACCTTATCACAGGATAATGGTTTTGTCCTGACTGGCAGAGATAAACATCTTGCCTTCATCTCAGTATTTATTTTTGGAGATATTTATCCTGTATTATCATTCAAATCCAGTGACTTAATTTCCATTAAACCAAGTGACTAATCCTTTTTATTCCACAGGAAGCACCAGGTGCATCCTACAAATGTGCTTACCCTGTGTTGTCTCCTGTACCCTAATGCTTTCTTCATTTTAAATAACATTTTATTTAGCATGTTAGAGGATGGCAGGCTGCACACTGTGACCTTCCAAAGACTTATTTCAGTGCTAAAGCCAGAAAGGCATTACAGTGAAAGTCCTACTGTCTTTTATTTCTGCCAAAGTTTTCCCAGACACACACACACAGTGTGTTGAGCTACTGTGGGAAAAAAAAAAAAAAAAGAAAGAAATAAAATCATTGGCTGAAAAGGTCCCTTGCACAGACTGGGAAGTGCCAGATGGCAGAAGCCTGCAAGTTATACCTGAGAAACATAAGTTATATTTACTAAATGTGAAAATTATGAACAATCAAGATGTGTGCAAAGGAAGGGTATAAATTAGGAGTTACTATTATTAGGAGTTAGAAACAGGCTGACTGGGAGTACATTATTCATATGTAGCATCCCCATACGCAAACATCCATGAAATTTTGGAACTGAATTTTGCAAAGAAAGTATTATGGTAGATGGTGTACTACTGCATCCATATAAAACACAGTCACTTCATACATTCATAGTCCAAAACCAGAAAATGCTTATGGCTGAGAAGAAAAAGAAGAAAAAAGAACTATGTAGACAATGTCATGGCAAAATGTACAGATTCATATAAAGTGCGCACACTAAATACCATCAGTCCCACAAAAAAAAAAACCCATCTTAAACAACTCCCAAACACTTCTTCAAAGAGGAATTCAGGAAAAAAAAAATCCCACCTGTGTACCTCTGAGCTAAACCAAACAGAAATATTCCCTACTGAAGGCACATATACACCTTACTCTCGTAACCTCTGACATACAGCTGAGCAGGAAGATCAAACAATTTAGCTCTATAAATACATATGTTGCAAGAATACACTGTGAGCAAAACCTTCTAGGCAATAGAGAAAGATCTTCGGTATTTCCTCAGCTCCTTAAAGGTATACAACAATTAAAGGGGATTTTACCTAGAAACTTCAGAGTCCTGGGTCACTTCTTATAGAATAATATATAACATTATAAAAATATATTTCACAAATAGCTAAAGGGTTTCATGTGTTTTTTCATTTGTTCCTAAAATATATATGACAAACAATATGCAAAATACGACTCACAGAATAAGTCACAAAATACTAGGTTTTATAAGCACACTGGATTTAGACACAGGGCATCTGTTTCAAGCAACATGATGAGGGAGCAGGGCTGTCATTATTACTGGATTTGCACGGTTAGGAAGCCATCTCTCTCATCTGCTCACTACAGCCAAGAAAACCCATTTACTGAGCAGGCTGGTGTGGAAATGTTTTGGAAATTCCTTCTGCCAGACAAAGCTTTTGAAAATCCTGCTGGATCGTGTCAAACTGCACTGTTGTCTTTCTTTACGGCATGAGAGGAATTATGATTTATACTAGGGGTTTTTGCAAAAAATGGATAGTACAGAAAAAAAGTCAGCAGAGAGTATTTCAGATTTATGATGTGAAGTCTAAAAACGCTAACTGTAAAATTGTCCCTGATCCCTGAATTGTATGTTTCTTCTCAGCTAATAAGTTGAATGTTGGTTTGCCCGTACGTAGGTCAGCATCTCCACAGTGGGATATGGAGACATGTGTCCAGAAACTCACCTTGGCCGCCTCTTCGCTTTCCTCTGCATTGCATTTGGAATAATCCTGAATGGCATGCCCATCTCCATTCTCTACAACAAATTCTCAGACTATTACAGCAAGCTGAAGGCTTATGAGTACACAGCTCTCAAGAAAGAAAGGGGGAAGGTGGACTTCACACGAAGAGCCATGAAGAAAATATCTGAATGCTGTGGAGAACATGCAACCCACTCTTTGTCACAGCACTGAGTCTGGTCTTTGGGTAATGGGAGGGAACAGAGAAGCCGAAGAAGAACAAGAAACAGATCAGCCAAGCAACAGAAAAGGCCAAAAGTAGATGGCAAAATCTGATTTGAAGGGGGTTGTTTTCAATAGAAAACAGGCTTAGATTACAACAGATTTTCTTAATTTTTTTGTTTTAGTTTTCTTTTTCAGCTTTCCCAGGCTGTAAGCAGCAGTTAAGCGTTCATCAACTGTCTGGGATGGCATTCTTAAGGCTAGCCACCTAGAAACTCTAAATTAGACCTACATGAAAAGGTAACCCCTGCTACTGATTAGAACCACGATAAAGACCCATCATAATCAAACCAAAGAAAAAAAATGCCTTCACTAAGTGTCAGCCACCTCACAGCTATCAAGGGAGTCTCAAAAATTAAACCAATAAAATACCCAATATACTGACTGCATTGCTGAAATTGGTTTTGCATCAGCTTTCAAACCCAGGAAAACAGCCTCCAGCATTTTTCTGAATATTATCAGCATCTATATTCTTCAGGCTTTAAGCTTCTGTTTCCACAGTCAGACAGCTATGCTTCATTGTTCCAGTTTTATTTTTCAAATGCAGCCCTGCAAATCATTCCCATTTTCAAACCTAGGCAAGCAATACATTGCTTTTAGTATTCCACCACCTCCATAATCATCTTTCATTACGTCAAGAACTACTGAAGAAGCCTGCAATCAGAGTCAATAAATGTCACTGATAATTTTGAAAACACTTTTAAATCACAACCTTCTTTAGGTATAGGATTAGGTGATGAAGTAAACTTATTTCACAGCATTTAATGTATCTACTTATGAATTGTTAGAAAAATAATAGGCCCATCAGGAGGCATAAGCGTTAAAGCAGCATTTAAAAAACAAGAAGCAAATGAAACATGTAATGGATAATACATCACAAAGCCTTTTCATACAAAGGATCTTATCAGCACTTATCTGTAACAAATTCAAAATATAAACTAAAATGAAGATACTCTGTCTGGTCAGTCATTAAGGACACAATTCTGACACCTTAGCTTACCCCCAGTAGTACCTCACTTTCTAAGATTACTGAGCCTTCTTGTACAGCTAGATACAACTTCTTATGCGACAGAAACTCACCCCAAAATATATGCAACAAATAACAACAACAACAATTAAATGGAATCACAGTTTTATGTATTAGTTTGCAACATATCAGGAGCATTCTTTTTATGTAAAAGCAGTCATACCAGTTTAGAAATAACAATCTAAATAACAGATCTGAAACAAGTTATTTTATTGATAATCAGATACAAATAGAATTAAAAAAAAAAAAAGAAGAGAAACAAAAAGAGGCAATGGTAATAGCCACTGATACAATCCATGGCTGTTACTCAGCAGCGCTCTTGCTTCAAAACAGCCTGACAGCAGACGTCCATTTTAAAATATTTGAACTCACACGTTGTGTCTGTGCTGTCCTGCGGAATGCAAATGGCTGCATTCAGATCTCAGAGCCACTCTGCAGTGGTGTGAAGCTCACTCCTGGGACAGCTGAAGGTGAAAAAGTTCATTAATTTTTCCAGGTTCATGCAAATTGTGTCAGTCATACAGACATTTCTCCTTTCGGTGGTGAGAAGGCGATTAGTAACCAAGTTGCTCTTCTCATTCTCTACCTCCAGACAAACATATCATAAGCCCATCTGTCATTTTGGTCTTTAGGAATGACAGTCAGCACATTGTGTGCTGATCAGCTCTGTTAAAAGCTAAACCATGTCTTTAAGGCACAGCTGAGCCCTGGAGTCAAATGTGATAGATGCTTGCTGTTCTGCACTGCACATAATGCAGCAGGCTCAATCCTGGCACTCTGAGAACAGCTGCTTTATTGTGGCTGTAGGGGTGGTATGAATTTGCATGGCCCTCTGCACAGCAACAACAGGACAAGGAGCTTCCAGAAAACACAGGAAACCCCTCTCTCAATTCAGTGAGGGGGCAGGTTACAAGCATGCAAAACCACACCGGGCTTTATTTTCAACATGCAGCTTGGGTTAGATCCATTAAAAGGACTTAAATTTTGGCAATTACTCAACTTTTCAAGATATGGGGCACCCTAAATTAATATCTGTGTCTGAAAGAATCAGTATCTGCATGTACCATGTAGATGGGATACAGATGTTCAGCCTTGCATGGAAAGCTCAGCAGCTTCTTGTCACAAAAGGAAATCCAGACCCTGAGCACCTACCTGCTGAGGCTGGACTTCCTCACAGCCTCAGACTTGGCACAAATCACCAGCTTCATTTTCCACCCCACTTGCCTCACCTGCTGTAGCCATTCAAGTAGATGTTCTTCTTTGTAAATGAAAAGGCTTTCCACACAAAGCATGAGCAAAAGAAAAGTAGGACTGTTCTCTCTTTGAATCAGGAGTCAGAGCTCAATGTCCTTAACAAGCACTTCCTTTTCTGTCCAACAAGATTTTAGCACAAGAAGTCCCATAGTACTGCTCTAACCACTCAAATACAGCTTTAAGTGGGCCTCCCCCACCCCTCCAGCTGAAGCTGTTTCACTTTGCACTATGTAGATAATGACCCACCAGGTGACTGTTAAAGACAGACCCTACAGCTCAGTGTTTGCAGCTTTTGGCTGGGTGGAAAGGTGTTGATCACAGGCCCTGCTTCAATAAACAGCTATGAACATACCTTGACCAAGCAGGACAATCTTCCCACTCACTCTCCTCTGGCCCAAGCAATATTTGGTTGAAAGGATTTAGTCCAGGACTCCAGTGTCAGTCTCTGCACACTGCAGCCACACAAAGGGAAAACTCTCACTAAGAGTACCCTACAGGCTAACGGCCATGAGGCAAAACACTTCCGGACATGGAGGAAACCGGTTTCTGGCCCCTCAGGAGAAGAAGACATTGTAACCAGTACCACTAGACACCCATCTGGGTGTTCTGAACACCAAGGCCGTCACACCTTGGGCAGCTCAGCTTACCTAGCAGCTGCTTCACTTTCTTTTCCCTCAGTTCACTTTGTCCTCTCACCCCTCCACCATCCATTCCCACCATCTCAGTCATGCAGCTTTGGTACTGTTCTGATTCCTCTGTGCACTGACTCAGCACACAAATGTGACAGTTTGGGGGACCAGGACTAGATTCTTGATTGATTTGTGACCTTGCTCAGTTTAGAGAGCTCTGACTAATGTTAGAGCTGGCACAAGATACATGTTAAAAGTGTGCACTCTGGAGGACAGACCTCTGGCAACTACCACATGAAATATTAAAGCAGAAGACAACACATACTTGCTGGTTTTCTGTTTTGTAATACCTGGCTCACCCACCCCGTTGCATTCAGCAGGTGAACGGGTCTTTGGTGGAGTAAAGGATTTTCCAGCAAACTACAAGTTACTGTTTGGTTGCATTTGTTTTTGTTTTTCAACCAAAGACTCATTATTTTCTTCTCCGGATTACCTTGTGCAGCTTTCTGCCTTGTGGCTTAGCTAGCGTTATTTTAGGGGTGACAAGAGTAAGTGTTTGCATTTCAACAGAAAAGAGTATGCCTGAAGTTGAGGTAACACTATACCAGCCAGACGCTGCCCAGAATGCTTACGCTCTGTCAGTACCAGCATGTTCTGTGGATGGTTACTAGCAAGGTCCTCTCATAAGTTCCTCTGCCCCTGTGAGAGCCTGCCTGAGGCTTATACCATACGAAGAGGACCTCCAGCCAGCTCAGAGGAAGGAAGGAGCTCGTATTCCCACAGAACAAACTTCCGACAGCCTGCAGAAGGCTGCGGAGACCTGTGTCAGCTGGGTTTGAAGTAGGATGCAGCATTTTTGCCTTTTTTTTTTTCTGTTGATGCAATGATTCCTTCTGAGAAGGACAGACTCTCAGTTAATTTATTCTGCCACATCCACTGAGGTTTTTCAGTGGCATCATCACTGGCCCTGGATTACTCAAATGAAACTGTCAACATGATGACATCCAAAAATAATGCAGAAGGGCTGTGATTGTCTTAGTAACTGACATGTGAGCGCCACATTTCAAATTTTTGAAATAAAAAGATTTCAAAATAACCACATTAAGGGAAAATATGCTTAAACACAACAAAGATGGGCAACATTACTAAAGCTAAAGTAGGCAGGCCTTGTTTTATGAAATGGTAATTTGCATAGTTAAGGTTTTGGGGAAATAGGCTGGAGGATTCTTAAGAAATTAGAAACCTCTCTGAATGTGGCCATGCTGAAGTCTTCTACTTTAACTAACTGCAGGCACTAGTGAGCCCCAGAGGAAGAAAGAAAACATGTTCTATCTTATGTTTCACTACAGACTCAGCAAATATGTTGTCCCTGGAGAAAAAGAAAACAGTCAGTTTTATCTGGATGGCCTGGCTTTATTTTAAGACAACTAAGCATTGTTTTGTCTACCTGTTTTAGACCTGAGAATTATTGGAAAAATAAATTTAAAAAAAAAAGAGATAGAGAAAGTATCAAAGAGAAGAGGGGAAAAAGGAAAGGGGAAAGAAGAAAAAAAAAAACAAGCAAAAAAGAAGAAAAAGGGGAAAAAAGAAGAAAAAAGAAAATAAGAAAAAAGGGGGAAAAAAAAAAGGGGGTGTGTGTGTAGAAATCTTCAGTCTATCCCTACATGAGACAGTGGAAAGAATTCCGATTAGAATATGCTTTTGCACAAATCCTTGTCTTAGGAGAACACTTTTTTCAATGCAATTCAGCAGCTGTTTGCCTTTCTCATTCAGAAAGATAGCACTTAAAGGGGTAGCTACAGAAAACCACAGAGTAATCATCATCTGGTGCTACTCCCAGGCTTCTAAGGCAAATAGTAATATTCAGTCTTTAAGTATGAATAATTTTTGAGATTATAAACCAGATGTACTTCAAATTTTTTGGAGAAAAAAAAATACTATCAATAAGCCTAGGAAGGAAAACCTGTCTCCTTGCTTAAAAGATAGCTTCGACTGTTTAGAACGTTTTGGGTTTATGTTATGTAAAAATATTTGATTCATGCTTATCTGCTATTAACAAAACCTTCATTAACTTCTTTATTCAGTAGTAGAGAAATTACACGGCATGTAACTGTAATCCAGATCTTTACCTTGGACCGAAAAAGAGAAAGGTCAAACGTACTAGCTTTTTATGTACTTAGGTAATTTAACAGAAATAAACTGAGAAAAATTAAAGCATTTTACAGGTAGCTCCTGAGATACAGATTATTGAAGGTTTTTAAATAAAACTGTCTGGGTCTAATTCTACTCTATAAAATGACTCCATATTGTCATTCTAACTCCTGAAATAGATTTGCTCGACTTATAAACAAAAGCATTTTCCCCTATTAATACCAGCTAAATAAGTGCCACCCTTAAAAGTCTGCTTTCACTTCCACTGTTCTTCAGGCCACCACATAACAATATTACCTCCACAGGTACTGGCAGAGGAAACTGCCTGTAGAGCACTTGTACTACCAGCTAGCAAAGACACAGCAGAACCTGCTTTGGCTGGAAAGCTAACTTAGCTCTCACATGGCAGAAAGCAGCTCACACCATCACTGAAAATGTCTGCGTGAAGAGGAACTCTTCAATAACCATAAAAGAACAGCCTTGCTCAGCAGGAAACTGAGATTTCTCTTTTTCCTCACCAAAAACTGCATGTGGAGGCAAAGGCATGGGCTGCAGATGAATGCATCAGCCCACTTATACCAGAAAGGTTGGGCTCTGAGGCGAGGTCTTTGTGATCAAGCCTTGGCATAAACCAGATCAACACTACAATCAATCAAAGGGACTTCATGCTCCTCAAGTCTTCTCCAGCCAATGCTTAAAGGTCTTTGACTTCCAGGTATTTTAACATCCAAATATATTTTAACATCCAAATGTTTCTTTTCGGTGAACAAACAGGGGAAGTGAAAAAAAAAAAAAAGAAAGATCCGGAAATTCAGGAAACGGTTGCGACACACGTCCCGCTGTGATGGGACCTGTGAGGCAATGCAAGGTAGCCAAGTTTCCTTGTGGAAAGCGCAGTCCCATGTATGGAAAACTGTTCACTGCTGCCACCCGGAGGTTACAGGCTGCCAGAGTCCCCTTTTCCTTAGCACCTCCCACCTGCTACATTATATAGTTCTGCTGCTTCTTCAGGTACAGCGTACCAAAAGCCTGGAGTCCTGTAGGTAAGAGTGTTTTCAATAATGTGAAATTAAATCTATACTGCAAACCCTGTATTATCATCGCTATGGACTAAATGAATCTTCAATCTAATGCTACATTAACTGCACTGGAGATTTCCCAATTCCTTTTGTTTCTAAAAGCTCCAATGCCTAAAACATTTCCCAAAAGTCACTACCAAAAAAACCCACAAAACCCCAGAGAAGTGACTCTAGGCAGATCTAGATGCTGTCAGGATATGTTTAATGCTTGGTCTGCATATTTCTAGAACAGTTTAAGTAAACAAAAATATAACCGCTTAACACCAGAAAATTAGTCAGGGAACAAGAAAGCTCAAGATAAACCTTAAATGTTGGTTGAATGGATTGGTATAGATCAATAGGGAGTACTGTCCATGCTTTTATTTATAAGATTTAACATAAGAAATAAAAAGACAGGCATCAACAAAACATCATTCCACTTTGAAGCATGGCAGGGTTAAAATAATGCTGATTTTCGAGGTGTATTTTTCCATGGAGTATACAACATGTGTTTCTCTAAATCTCCACGCACTGAAGAAAGAACAGTGCCATTTTATACACAAATTTGAAATACAAATTTGATCATGCAGCTCAGCCAACCTGAAAGATCAGTCCGATCACCTACAAAGGGAAGATCTACTCCTGGCTAATGTCAGACTTCTCACTGTCTTACCACATTATGCTTCTGCTTGGCTTGTGCTCTGGTGTTCAGATGAGTCCCCTTTGTGTAGTGAGTCTTACCAGCTCACTAATAGAAATAAATTCAGCACCACCACACACAAAATCTCTGTTTTGTGAACTCAATCAGCTTAGCAAATAGCCTGACCAATGCCAGAGCTACTCTAAAAAGGGATGCAACATCTCTTCAGAGGCAGAAGGAAACCCACTACTGACCCACATTGCAGCAGGCAAGTTGCTGGATTCAAAATCACATTTATTAGGTCACCTGAGGGGCTGGAGGAGGAGAGAGGAAAACGCACATGGTTGAAAGCATGCTATTCCTGCTCTACCTCTTTCCACAGGCTTCCACTGCTCTTACACAGCTGTAATACCGCTGTTACTCTTGTATCATCCCACTGGAATTCACTTCAACAATGCTTTTCAAAGGCATCTTTCCTTCTGCAATTGGTTCTTTTTTCCCAGTCCCTTCCCCCTCAGAAATCTGCAAATATCTGCTTTCTTACAGCTTTAGCTTATTTGTACAGCATGGGAGATCGTTTCCTTACATGCCTGCCTTCTCCATGTCTTTCTCTCTGCACAGACTGTCACATCCATTCTTTATTCAAATTCTACCACAAAATTCACCTTCCGAACGAGTCAGATCTACTTCCTGTGACAAAGCTCACCATTACAAATGCAGATTCATTATGCTAGCGCCTTATCCTAAGGCACTTTGCATACCTGCCTGAAAACAAATTTTCGTGTATAAATACGACTTCTGTTCACAGACAATCATAGAATCCTGAGTAAACGAGTGGTCAGTCCAGTGCTAAAACAGTACTTTGCCCTTGAAAAGATGACATGATCTGGGCTTAATTCATACCCTTTGATCTCTATTGAGATGAAGAAAGCAATCTAAAAGCAAGCTTGGTATAATGAAACTGTTACATTGCTTGTTTCTGTTCATTTTCACTAAAAAACCCCAACAAACTCCCACACCTTTATGTGGGAAACCAGTTCAAAACAACAGAAACAAAGAAAAACCTCCTAGGTACCATGACCTGGTGCAAGCTACTTGCTAGTAAGGACTACCCACCACAGCAATTGCAGCCTGAGCAGCACCATGCTGCCTGAGTTGCAGAAAATGCACGCACAAATTTTCCCTTAGTGCAACATACCAACATTAAAGGACAAAGCACGACTAATGGCAGACACTTGAAGTGCACCTGAAGCAGCATTTCAGCCATAAGGATGATTTTGACTGCCATGACAACTGGTGCCATCATCATGCCATGCACATAACTTAATAGCAGGTGTTGCGGCACCCAGTCTTCATCTAACTCACTCACTGAGGATCAGTGGAAAAGAGAAACACTGCTTGTTCTTGGCAGATCCTGCTGTCAGCAGCAAAGAAGCAAGCTGGTCCTTTTTACCTTAAACTAAGAGGTATTAAGTTGCAACAGTACCTACCTGTATACCCCTATTTCCAAATAATGGAAAACACACTATTACCAAGGTACTGGGTCCTATGTATTCTAAGAACCCAAAATAAAACAACTATTATCACTCTTTCTGTTGTCGATTGTCCTAGCATTCACAATGATTAAACACTGGCGGTTCAACTTATAATTTCTGCTACATAAAGTGAGAGGTGGTGGCTCTGGATGGCCAAGGGGACTTTAATTTCACATCTGGACAATTGCTAGACCCCCCCCCTAATTCCTGGAACAGCCTCTCTTCTGAGTGAGGGGCAGACACACAGTTACTTGCTGCACGTGCACTTCCATTATTGTCTTTGCAATTAAAACACTGCTAGCTATACCAAGATGCTGGCAACAATTTGAGGATTTTGGATAATCTGAAGTAGTCAGAAGTCCTTGCCAAGTATATTTCAAAAAAAAAAAAAAAAAAAAACAACAAACCAAAACCAACCTGAAAAAATGCTTTTGCTTCAGAGCCTTCCAAACAATTTCTCTCTTAGCCTTCATACAGTCACAGAAAGACCTCCAGCAGACTGGGACAGAAATGGCACTGCATGCAGCCAACTTCTTCAGTGGGAAAAGGCATCCACTCTATGAAGAACCTTAAGCCACTGAAAATGGTCTTTAGCACCCACCATAACCTCCTTTTCCTCTCCTTCCACTAGGCTACTTCAGAATTTGGTTTCAACTGACATTAGAGACATAACTGGACAGTAAAATTTTTGTTCTGTCCGCGTAGGAAAATAGCAACATCCTTAGTATAACCTTAACTGATGACTACCTAATCAAGAGCAGCACTTCTCAATTGTGGTAAGGAGAATTAATAGTCAGTCACTCTAAATTACTACACATAATTAAAAACAAATCATACACACAGTTACAAAGATGCAAATAAACTGGCTTGCAGGTTTTAATTTAAAGCAACCGGCATTACACAATCAAAGCATTAAATCAGATCTAGACATTCTTACATAGCTCTTTGCTATTTAGTTTATTAACATCTATCTTCAGCTATGACTTAGTTTCACTGCCCCCTTTAATTCTCCATTGAGAGAATTAAATGCCTTCTCCCAGATTCTAAGCACTAGTTCATCTACTCCCTCCAATAATCTCAAAATTGAGAAGTGCTGTATCAGATTCCACACTTCCCCCTCCCCTAGAATGTCTTACTCTACCACTAATTATTCAGCAACAACTCTGTTGCATATTTCATTCAGCTCTGGGTTTTTTGGCAGTAACTAAGACTACTTTAGCAACAGTTCACTACAGTTTAAATTCATTATCTATTGCTAATTAAAATTATCTGTTTTATTGTCACAGATGAAAAATCCTGTTACAGAAACTAATGAGCTGCAACCTTCAGTAACTGAGAGGATGTGTTGACAAGCATGAACACTTAAAGCCAGTGCCAATCAGGTCTAATTGAGACTAACCTTCAAGTATTTACTACTACTCATCAGATTAGGTGGAATTAGAGGGAAGCACAGTCAGCAAACTACCAGCAAATCCACAGATGCAAGCAAAACCCAACAACGTTAGAAACACTTCTAACTATAACCTTCATGTTCTGCTTAAATTAACCTAAATAAACTTTGAACTACAATTGAGTTTACAATTTTTTTTAAAAAAATTGCCTATTCAAGTATCTTGTCATTTTTTATAATAAATAATATTCCCCTAGACAGGACCAGTGAAAAACAAGAGACTAATTATTAAGATGAAACAATGTATTTTATTGCTTTGGATAAAGTATTTATACTTAAAAACACAAATCTCAAAAATGCACTTGACTCCAGAATCTGCATACCTACAGGTGCTCCCTAGATAACCATCTTATTTTACCATATGCTAAGCATGCAACTCTGAGTCTTTCCAGGTAATCTGATTTTCCTGGCCTCCAAGCACTGCTCGAGCTCCTGATGGACCACAGAAGTAGTTGTATCATGACTTCTGACAATAAACTCAGTAATTTAGGAGTCTAATCTGAGGTATGTAAAATGCAGAAACTTAAGCTAGTGCACTTAACCACTGACAACTTCTGATTAGTTGCATTGTACTTTGTTAAGGGAGCTGCATTTTAGGGGAAAATAATACCTATCTGCTATAAAAAAAAATGGAGCAACAGTAAAGAGTGACTCCTCAGTTAAAGACTGAATTAACCTGGTCCTCTGGCTCAGTCTATCAGCATGGCATTAAACACCACCAGCGTGTTGTATGAATGCCTTAGCAAGAAAGGTTTGGGTTTATTTGTTTGTTTGTTTTCCCCGTTTGCTTAGAATAAGAAAATAAAATACTGGCTTGATTTTTCTGTCAAAAATACAGTACAGTAGAAATTAATGGAATACATATATGATATCATGCAGAAATAAATTCATCGCATCCCTATTATAAGGAAGACACCAAAAAAAACCCAAATACCTCTGGTTTATTAGGACTTAAATGTATGTACTTTTCAGAATACTTAAGAAAAATTAAACCAAATTATGGTCCATTGGAACAGTTAGCCTCTCCTTCAGGACCTTCTTTGTAGAAAGTCAGAGAGACTATTTTCATTCTATTCTTGTTAGTTCCTGAAAGATGAGATCCTCCACCACTCCTTCACAAGGTAAGAATGGGACTTGAGCTGTTTTTCTGTTTTGCTTTCTGAGAAAACCAGAAGGGAAAGGGATTAAGAAAAAGTGTATTTAGTTGCCCAGAACACAGCATCTCCAGCACAGATGCTCTGTTCACATGGTGATTAGGACAACATACACACAAATTTTAACAAGACTCAAAACATTTTGTGCAGGATATCAGGAAAGATTTAACTCATTGATTAGATAACATGATCTTAAGTTTCCACTAGCTCCTAAACGCTCTTGAGATTTCAGTCTCCGAGAACAACTACTTACCATATACCACAGAGTAAGTACAACAGACAAGCTATTTTAGAAATTATTTAATTTATGAATGCATATACCGTGTCTTAAAACAATCATGATGCAAAATCTCAGTTGGCTGCACTGATGTAAACTGTCTTTTTAGCTTCATTTACACTAGGAAGTCAATTTCTCCAGTAATGCTTCTATTCCTTTTACATTTTTATTTAGCTTCAACTCTGGGACAAGTTTTTTCAGTCCTTTCTTGACTGTATTTGCCACTTTTTGATCGGAGCTCCGCAGAAGGCTACAAGAAACAGGAAAATAAACAAGGATGTCAAAGGTCAGCACATGTGTCACAAGGAAAGAAGCTGTCCGTGTAAGAAAACAGTACCTCCTTACAAGTAATATAACTCAGGGCAGATGTTATTACCTCCTGCCATTAAAAGACGTAAAACTTTCCAGAAAGCATGAAACACCAAGTGAGAACAGAACACAAAATACATCAGACTGGAAGTAACTGCAGATCCCTGCTCAAAGTGGGTTCAAACACTGGGTCAGACAAGGCTGCTCAGGGTTTCACCTACACCAGGGCTTCACCGACTCCAGGGCTGACATGCAGCAGACAGCCCAACCTCCCTCACCACTGGGCTATCCTCATGGCAAAAAGGCTTCTTCTTACCTCTAGCCTGAGCCTCCTGTGTTTCAACTTGCACTGCTGCCTCCCCTCCTCTAGCCATGCACTCACTGCTGTGAACAGCATAACTCTCCTGCATGCCCTTCTGTGGTGCTGGGGACACTGCTGAGCGCCCCCAAAGCCATTCCTTCTCCTAGCTAAACCACCCCAGGTCCCACAGCCTCTTCTCTCAGGCCACGACTATGCTGGTTATAGAAATGACATATGGAAATCAGTAAGTCTATGTTTTATCCATTTTCTACCCTGATGCAACGTATAATTCAGACATTCAAAAATTCTGAGGAGAGGTCCGATGTAGAAACATAAATAGACCAGCATCCATGACATTCTAGTACTTACAACACTTTATTTACACTAAGCTGGACTGTAACATCAGCAAAGAACCCTCGCATAACCTCTTCATGCTGGCACCAAGCCAGAAGCAAGCCCCAGATTTTTTTTTTTTTTTAATAAAATTAAAATCAAATTGCTAAGTAGGACAGTGAAAGGAGAGCATCCAGGGTACCAGGTAATTAAGAAATCAAGCACACACAATGAACAGCTTCTAAAGGTGAATAAACTTAAATAACTAGAAAGCCAAAAATCTTCAAGTGGACTGACTAGGTAATCCTGACTTTCAGATATGCACATAAGTGACAGATGGCTTCTGAAAGCCAACAACAAAACAAAAATCAATCATAGCTTCAAGGAGAACTGGCAATGTCTGAAAATTACCTCTGTCAGAGGCATCTTGCATCACTCATGACAAAAGTATCTGGTTTTAAATGAGTTTTTTTTAAACTCAACAATTATTTTATATAAAAGAATACTGCAGTTATCTATACCAGACTAAGTTAAATTTATCTCGTATATTAGGTAATGTCTCAACTCCAATGCATGCAGTTAAACAAAAATGACGTTAATTACTACTGTTAGTGACAGTGACATAAGCAGGTGTCACATGAAATGGAACAAAAGCAGCTGGCTTTGTTTGTGTGTTCTCAGCTGCCCAAATGAAAGTGTGTCATGGCAAGAGTCAACAAGAGAAGTTCAATTTACAAAGGATTCAGATTTAATTAAAATTAAAAACCCAAAACAAACTAAAACCAAAATGACAGCAAGCAAACAAACAAACACTCACTACTCCCCCATATTTTTGTCTCTTTCCTGTTAGGTGTGTTTCAATATTGGTGAAAAATGTTTAACTCCCAATCTGGAAGACAGGCTTCTCTGCTTGGCAACAAAGCACTTGTCAAAGTTCCATCCTGTAATACCATGAGTAATAGCAGAGAAGGAAAGACTGACATTCATCACATACTTTTCCACAAAAAAACACCTCTTCTGTACTGTTTTTTGCTAACAGTTACTAGTTTCCCATTTTCTATACAAGTCTTCAATACCTATTAAGAGACTGTTGTCATGGTGAAGCTAAGCAGTTATTTCCACTAACTTACTTTGTAACTTTATTTGGACAATCAAAACAGCTTAATACATAAGCCAGGAACATCACATGCTAAAGGAATCTGCTCAGCCTTGAATTAGGGAAAAAAAGTCCAGGCATTGGTACAGTACACTGTCAGTGAACAAGCCTTCACCATAAATCTCCACTGAACATCTGTGCACAGGATCGGATAACTTAAAAGCATTAGAAGCATTTTTTGAATTTTAAAGACTTATTATGACAGGCAAAGAAGTGTTGTTATTTCAGCAGCTGAACAATCTTAACAGCCAAATCCGTATGACTATTACGATGCTGTGTAAACTGGTTTTGTATCTGGATTTCAGCTACTCTTCTATTGCCAATTCTTCTCACTAATGTCTGAATGATAATGACTAAACAAAGCTAGAACTAAACTCATTAACTAACAGAAGTCCTGTCAGTCAAAACAGCTTTTGATTCACCTTGCAAAAGAGCACGAACATCAAAACAGCCTCACACTAAAGTCATAAAGAGCAGAGATGGAAAATAAACAGCAAGGAGTCTAAAGTAACTTTCGGTGAGGGAGAATGGGGATAGAAACAAGAAAAAAGAGGTTTTTGTTTTTCAAAATCATGTTGTCTGTTTGAATTGTTTGCTGAGTTTGGCTCAGTGCAACTCTTTCTGAGGAGTCAGCTGAGTAATGCTGACCCAGCAGCTCCACAACACAGACCACTATGGGTTAGGACAAAAAACCTGGGTTTCTGTGACCTGACATGGACAAGTAGTTACAAAATGAAAACAGCAATGATGAACACAACTGTTCACATTTGCTAAAACAAAATATTAATATTAGTCCAATTCCTGTGGGGTCCTTTTTATCTCATCAGTCGCACAGTTCTCTGCTTCAAAGTTGTGAGCCAGTTAGCTCACCACAAGCCTTTGCATGATCTGTTCTTTCGTATAGTCTATTTCAAACACTTTTCTACTTCAGTATGAGACATACTTAGTTCCATAATTAAAGCATCAACACACACGAATAAGTTACCAAAAACTCCCATGCCCCAAACCAAAAAAGAAAAGAATTCTTGCATGCTGCTGCCAGTCACAGTTATTTCAGAGTTAATTATTTTAATGCAGCTATTTGTGGACTGCTTTTTTGAGAATTTTGTGCTTGTAAAACAAGACACACAGGCACAATTTTTAAAATATATTAGATTTCTAATCTTTAAGATCAAATCAAATCTTTTGAGATCTTCCAACATTGAGCTACTTCCTAGCACTGTAAAAGCCTGAGTTCAAGGAACCTATGGAAACTCCAGTTTGAATTTTCCTGCCCTGTTCCACTGCAGACTTAGCAGTGGCATGAAAGACAGTATGTGCCAAGTTAAAAATGGTACTTTGCTAATAGAAATTTCAACTGATGTTCTCTTAGCTGTTCAGGAAAGTAACACTGGAACCTAATCAGAAATAGCCACGTGCCTTACATACCAACAAAGAATAATGGCACCTCGATTTACTTCAGCCCAGGTCTTCATATTCTCAATACCAACACGTTCCAGCAGTGTTCTTCCAAAGCAAACTGTAAAGTGTAGGAAAGGAGCAGGGAGAACAAAAAAATTAGACAGTATCTTTACACATAGAAGCCCGATAAAACTTCTCTGCAGTTGTGATTTAATCAAATAATTTTAAGCCACCAAGCATTCACAAAGTTTTTTTGTCTCAAAATAAATGTCTATTCAATGCAATGAATACATTTATACATGTCTGACAACTTCAAAGTATTGCTTTAAATTAGCTAGACCACAGCAGCACTGTGTGACAGTTTACTAATGTAAAGCAAGCAAACATGCTGTTTCATAGAATCACAGACAGGGCTGGGCTGGCAGGGACCTTTAAGGTCATTTTGTTCCAACCCCCCTGCTATGGGCAGGGACACCTTCCACTAGACCAGGTTACTCAAAGTCCTATTCAACCTGGCCTTGAACACTGCCAGGGATGAGGCAGCTTCTCTGCGTACCCTGTTCCAGTGTCTCACTACTCTCAGAGTAAAGTACTTCCTCCTTATATCTAATCTAAATCTACCCTCTTTTTTTTTTAAAAAAAAACAAACCTTTTTTAAAAAAAAAAAAGGGTGTCAAAGTCTATTTGCATCTTAAGGAAGACTTAAAGAACTTGGAAAGAATGACACCAAAGCAAGAGACAAATACAAACAATACACACACACCCCTCTGCTGAAAATGCTACATTTGTAAGCATCTGACACTACAACTGAAGGCACAAAATGTTCACAGATTAAGTTACTTAAAACTTCAGAGCTAGTCTTTTATTGATGCATGAAAACCACAAGGAACCTTGTTTGTTTCAGCTGCACTGATGCTACAGGGCTCTATTCCTCAGTAGCTTTGAAAGGCTAAGTTGCAGATTCATTACACCAATGGCATATGTAAGAGAAAGAATCTAGGCTCACCTCAAGTCCCCAGCTGAATTTGAAGGACTGAACTTCAGGAAAACTGCTCTCACACCTGTAAGTTTGCTGCTGAGCAAACTTATCAGTAAACAACCCAAAAACCCCACAAAACACCGACAAACTCTAACCTATGTTATGCCCACCTCCTTTCATTTTTTGAGGGTTTTGTATGAGAAAAAGTAATCTCTATTAGGATATGGTGATTCACACAACAAGATTTTACAGTTATGTAATAAAGCAAGTTTAAAAGCTAAATTAAGATGAGAACATCTGTGCCCAGTCTCTGCTTTCTGGGATATAAAATAGCAAAGATGTCCTATTTTTGTGCAGGAATTATAGTAGTAACAGAAAGCATTAACCCAGCAGCACTAATGAATGCAGCAAAGATTACAGTTTGGCTCACAAGCACTAATGAAACAAGTCTTCCTGTTAGAAAGACTTTACTTTTTCTATTACTATCCTTTAAATTGCTGTGTAATTTAGCAAAGCTATCAGGGCATTTAAGCATAGAAATGAACCCTGTGCCAAATATGTAGTAAGCCCCTGAGAACAAAACCTGACCAGTTCTTGCTCTGCAGAAAAAGAAAACATATCCTTGGCATTCTGTTCATGTAACAACTCAAAACAGCATAAAAGCTAGAAGCAACAATCTTAGATAGCATGTTACAATCTTCCTTACGTTAGTATATTCAAAGAAATAACTGCAGAAATCTTATTTTAGGTCAGATAACCGATTACTCTGAAGTCATAATTTCATTAAATAAAGCTGAATTTCCAGCATACCTTCTTTTCCACTCTCCCTCATTTTTTCATCTTGCTCTATTAACCATTTCAAAACTAGATGGCCTGCTGGATGCTCTGCAATGTGAAGCTTTAAGGGGAAAAAGCAAACCAAAACAAAATTAAATTATTTAATGAGAATGTTTCAAAACACATTTACATGTCTGTCCATAAATTCCTGCTTGCTTGGTCCACTCTGCCCTCAGACACGTCATCACTCTGATCCATTTAGTCATCACCTATGCAAATGACGACAAGTTTGATGCAAGTATCTGAGTATTTATTTAAATAGACCAGTTTATTTTTTACCACGTTCCCTGGAACGTCTGACTTTCAGTAATAAAACACATCAACCAATGTTTCATCCACCCCTCCAAGACCCTCATGCTTACTGAGCAGTATCTATTGGTCTACCTGCCTCTGCAAGAACGTCCAGACTGTTCACATTTTCATGGACTTGAAAATTCACAGAAAATCACAGAAAATATGACTAGTTCATGTAAAATTCTGTAAAACGCACATCTTATACATGGGGAAAAACAGGGCAAATTCAGCATAACTACAAAAATCTGGAGGGCATCTATCTTAAATAGAATGTGCACAGCATTTTTTGTTTTCTAATCTACGGACGAATATCTGACTGAGCTTAACATAACACAGAAAAGGCAGGGACACACTTTGAAGAGAAGGCCATACTCTAAAGACAGCTATTGCTGTAAAGACAAACAGTTATTATCTAAGATCTTTCCTTGCATGGAGATAGGGACAACTGAAAGCTAAGAGACCCATCGTTCTCAATGTAAACAGTCAAACTATAAACGTTTACTAACTACCTGACTGCACAGTGGTAACATTAAAAGAGAGACTGTGTAACATGATTGTCAGCTACCTTCCCATGAAGTGCTTAAAGTAGTTCTGAAGATTAAAGGTCATGAACTACCTTGCTCTAACCTCATATGAAATGCTTGCTCAAGCCTTTCTCTCTCCAGATGCAGTAATACCACTATGAAAGGAAAACGTCAGAAAACAGATCATGTCTCATGCACAAGTGCTACCAGGGCAGCACACTGATGTTACATAGAGAAAAAAGTGAGCAGACTTCATGTTAGTGATACAAAATGAGCAAAAGCTGTGCAAGATTTTAAGTCCTCTTTTACTCTACCTGCCCATCACAGCCACCTGGAACAAGCTCTTCTGCTGCTAAATTAGCAATTGCATCTAGTGCAGGCTGGATGTCACCAGCAGCTGTTCTTAAGATGTCAGTAACCAAGACAAAGGTAGCTTTGCCTATGACTACTTCTTGGGTATGTTCTTGCAAATATTCTAGCAGAGGTGAGGAAATGGCTTCCAGGAGTTCACGGCGGCGGAGTTCAGTATTCTTCTTACTGATGAAAGAGACAGCACATTAATGTAGAAGACTTGCTCTGTATGCACATCAAGCAACAAGAAACTCAGACATATAAGCTATTTGAGATACATATAAATTATAAGAAAATCAAAATAAAACATTACTCTTCGCTCTGTTAAACACATGTTCCGTATACTCATTTTAAGAACACATGGAGCGAAAAAGTGTATAGTGTTTAAAGCTGACTGCTGGTAAACCTCAGAGTTTTTTGTTAGCAATAACTTAACCTGATTGTTTTGTATTCATTCTGATATCTCAGTAGCTGCGATTTACTTAAACCGCTCATTAATCATATGAAATTGCTCCTTCTTTACAAGCTGATAAGCATCAATGTCAATACCAGAAACTAAATTCAAATTAACAATTTCAATTTTTATTGCTAGATTTTAAGATATGCTTTTGTGTAACCCAAACCACCAATAAGGCATATTAAAAATTTTCTATGCCAAGTTTGATGTAGGAGTTTAAACAAAGAACACATCACAGTTCTTGCTTCTCACAAAGAAGGTAAACTGCTGACTACCAACATATTGCTGATAACCGATAATCATGTATGAATTTTAAAAAAAAAATGCAAAAGTACAGACTACAAATTAACATATCTAAGTAATCTTAGGTATTATTTACATGTATCTACATTACCTAGCTATACTATAAGAAAAAGCTGAAATTAAATTGTTCATGACAGAAAGTTGCATGAACTCTTCTGGCCTCCAGGGAAAAAAAAAATCTTAACTGTTTTATACCTATAGGCATTTCCATCTCCCTGTTGCAGAAGTGTGATGATTTCCGGAACAAAATGTGCAGGGTCTCTAGGACTTAGCAAGTACAACAAGGCCTTCTTTCCGTATTTGTTGTTTATTATAATGGGTAAAGCAGCATTTATTTCCTGTAAAAGTAAACAAGCAGCAACAAAACATTAATGAATTAATAAGTTTTGAGCCAACAGTAATTACTGATGACCTTTCAAATGCAAAGCTTAGGAAAGGAAACCTACATAATAGGAGTAAGATCAATATCTGCTTGCAAAATTAAATTAAAAACCTCTCATCAGAATGAGTTTGGTGACGTGCAGGGAAAAAACATGTTTAAAATGTGTTCATCAGATGCATCAATGTCACCAATAAGTGAGAAAAAGGAGGGGGACAAAGAGGGAGGGGACAAAGAGGGAGGGGACAATTTTAGTATTGACAGGCTGATAATTGGTATAAGGTGTTTTAGAAGTCTAACTGCTCTTTAAGATAATTTTCAGGGCTGGATTCATCTTCAGAGTTAGCTTCAATACTTGATGCTTTCACCTCATCATCTGCTACTAGTTTCCATTCTCTGTCTAAAGAGCTGATCTTATCTGATATTTTTTACATTTTCCCCGACATCCTTTCCCTGTTCCCAACTTGAATAAACCCAGATGGGCCAATTCTGTATGTGTGAAGGCCACTCATCCTTTTCCTATATTCTTCTGTCCAGATGGATGCAGTAGGATGACCAAAGAGTAAATACTCCATTATCTTTGATCTCAGATGATGGAAAACCACAGATGATTCAGGACTTAAATGATAACTTGAAAGCTCAGCTAAAGCCAAACACAGTATCTTGAACTCATAAACCCTCCAAAAGGAGAGTGCTTGTAACATAGTACTAGAAGGCCTCAATGATCTCATACCAAGACAGCACTGATCTGTCAGGGCCTATTTGCTTGGAAGTTGCCCAGAATTTGTCACATTGCAGACTGGACTCTAGAAACAAAATCCAGCTGTGATTACAGCTAACAGACCTGAGAAACAAAAGCCATTTATTTCCACACCAGGATACTTTCATCTCTCTACACCAGAGAGGCAGACTTAGGGATGTATCTTTGAGCTTAGGTGCAAAAATGCAATTCCCCCTTATACAAAGCTGTCCAATGGAAGAACTCCTCTTATTTTTTAAAGCAAGCCTCATCATGTGTTCAGGTCTGGGCCCCTCATTACAAGAGAGATACTGAGTTGCTGGAGCAGGTGCAGAGAAGGGAAATGAAACTCGCGAAGAGTCTGGAGCACAAGCCTCATGAGGAACAGCTGAGAGAACTGGAGTTGTTCAGTCTGGAGAAGGCTCAGAGGGGACTGTATCATTCTCTACAACTACCTGATAGGAGGATGGAGCGAGGAAGTGGCTGGTCTTTTTTCCTAAATAACAAGGAGAGGACAAGAGGTAAGGGCCCCAAACTCTGCCAGGGGAGGTTTAGATTGGACATTAGGAAAAATTTCTTCACTGAAAACATGATCAGGCATTGGAACAGGCTTCCAGGGAAGTGGCAGAATCACGGTCCCTGGAAGTGTTCAGCAAACGTGTAGATGAGGCCATTAGTGACATGGTTTAGTGGTGAACTTGGCAGTCCACATGCAGAGTATTTGCCTCATCTTCAGCTCCCTGCCACTGCCTCTCAATCTGTCAGTCCTAAAAAGTTAGAGCATGAGTACTCCTATAAGCACATTACAACCTATACATTGATGTTAATTATCCTGCTTTCATGAAAACTAATTGTGCACTATGAAGTCTCTTTTATCAGTGTGAAAACATAACTTTATAATGCTTTACAGATTAAAACATCTTAGAAGGGATAAAATTTGAATGCAAACATAATCTAAACACTATGCAAAACCCTATTAAATAATTTTGGAAGGACAGCGAAGAAATACAGCATTCCAAAAGAATGCATACTATCCTTAATGTTATTCTGCAATTTCATGTAGGTAAAGCAGAACAGATAGAGTGCTGTCATGTTTCAGACATCTATCTGCATCTGCTTTGGAGGAAGATAAAAATATTGCATGGATCTTATCCAGAACATTAATCATACAATCATAGGATAGTTAGGGTTGTAAAGGACCTTAAGATCGTCTAGTTCCAATCCCCGTGCCAGGGGCAGGGACACCTCACACTAAACCATATCACCCAAGGCCCTGTCCCACCCGGCTCTGAACACCACCAGGGATGGAGCATTCACAGCTTCCTTGGGCAGCTCATTCCAGTACCTCACTACCTTTACAGTAAAGGGCTTCTTCCTTTTATCTAAACTTCCCCTGTTTATGTTTTAACCCATTACCCCCTGCCCCATCAGTACAGTCCCTAATGAAGAGTCTTTCCCCAGCATCCTTATATCCTTAATGTCATTTAATTATCAACATATTAAGTAAAAATATCGAGTTTTGAGAATTAATGTGAGTCAATGGTTTCAGCATCCAACCACAAGAAATTCCAGTCATCCATTAGTCAGAATGAACATGTACAAAACAGGTAATTTTCAGCAAGCACTGAATCTAGTTTAAAAACTACTTCAAATAAATAACTAAAGAGAACATATGAAAGTGCTGAGGTCTTCTATGAAAAGAAAAAAATAAACATGACACACAAATATAGTTAAACAGAAAAAGGGGAAATGAATTAAATGGTTTGAAAAAAGCTGATGGATTCCTATTTTCATCTTCCTGTATACTGAGAAACACTAACACTATTTGTATATTGTTTAGGAAAAATCTGATTACTTACTGATATAATTAACTGTTTCACAAGTTTAGTGTCATCGATGCAATCAAATGCTGCCAGCAAGACCAGATGAGAAAACTCACCCTGCAAAGATGGAACATCAAAAATGACATGCAGTCAAGTTCTATGAACATACTAATTGACTTAGGATCAACATTTCTGAGAGTCTATCTTAAACGTGATACAACATGAACCACATGCAAATTCTGTCCATTGTATAGAATGAGAGAAGCCTAACATTCAGGCTGCCACTGAAAATAAGGCCTGTTAAGAGAAGCATGTTGTTAAAAGAAAGGTAGATTAAGTTGATCTGCCATTAGAAACTGATAACGCTGCTTTATCATATCCAAGCTATTAACCTAATCCTATGTATAATTTCCACTGGAAATCACAGCATTTGCCTCACCAAACATTACATACAGACCTTATTTATGAGGTATTTGCTTAAAACTGAGAAAAATCACATACCATATTTTTGGAGATCATGTTTCTGCAATAAGCCACGTAGTCTCTACTGTATTGCTGGACAGTAAATTCTTGCATATGCAAAAGGGCACGACCGAATTCATTTATGTGTCAGTGAGATTCTACACCTAAGCACAGCCAGACCTTCGGTGCTCCAGAGTTGTTTTGGCCATTATCTGCCTACTGTCTCATATTTCTACCTAATATATATTTAATAAAATATAGAAATAACTTATTCTGGTAGAAAAATTATGGAGAGAAAAATTACTTAAAACAGTGCCCTCCAAGGTGGGCTGCACAAAACAATCCATTATGAGGCAGGAAGAAAATATTTTTTGTACCATTAATAAATATATAAAAATAACCACTGGCTATTTTTATATCATCTTTTTAAAATTTCTATTTCTGTGTATGTTTTATAATGTATACTAGTACAGTAGTACATGTGCATTATTTATACATAAATACACATATATTTGAGATGCATGGTCAGGGTCCTGTGACCAGAAGTTTGGAGACCACTGATTGAGACTACATCGACTATCAGTAAACAGAACAATACAATCAGGAAGAAAAGTTTAAAAAGCTTCTCTCCACAGTTGTAGTTTTGCCTGAAACGATGAAATCCAGTTGCAACTGTTACTCTGTTGGTGTTGCAGTCTCAAAACATGTGTATTACTCAGAACAAAAAAATAAAATACAGACTTCTTCCATTGTACGCCATTTCAGCATTAATTCATTTTGAATCTTCCTGACTTCTTAAAAAACAAACAAAACAAAAGCTTGTAAGAAATACGCACATTCAAATGGCAATGGCACATTCAAGTATGTTGGGACCCACCCACCACATCTTAACTTCAATTCCTTTTCTGTATGTGTTATTTTACTCCCAACCAAGAAGAATTAACCAATGAGGATATATGAAGTTATATGAAGACGTAATGTAAAGTTAGGCTCAAAAAAAAAAAAAAAAAATAGAAGATATAGATGTATATATAAAAGATATGTAATATAGGACTTACAATTAACTCAGCTACTTCAAAGAAGGACTGTATTTACTGCCCACAATGAAGCTTCTCAGTATGTCTCTAAATATTCCATAAAGTTCATTATATTTTATACTAATATATCACCAGTATTTTAAACCTAGTTTTATTAAAACCTCAGTTGTTTCCAGTACCAACGTGCAATCGCATTAGCTTCTACCAAATCACTTGTATTTCAGACACTATGAAATAAATGAATACTCACTGTTGCTATTTTTTCAATATATGTCTTCATAGTTTTCACAATTACTTTTCTGTCCTATCCAAAAGGAAACAAGAAACTCAACTTAGCCTATGATGCCAGTGATTCTGAGTAACTAAATTGTTATCTACACCTTCAAAAACATAACCTTCCATCTGCTTACTAAAGCAAAGGCTATTTACCAAAGTCTCACATTTGTGCTACTAGTCATCACCTAGAGGAGTTGACTTGTGAAAGACTCAATCCTAGGGAGGTTCTGTGCGTGTTTACAAGTCCAGCCCACCAACAGGACATGGCAAAAATGCTAAGCTGAAGGTAAAAAAACAAAATTAGGAAGAGAGACACCTCCAAACCACCACACAGGTTCACCTATATCTTGTTCATTACTTACACAAGAATGCACTTCAACTCTTCATTTGGAAAGAAACTTATTTAACAGGGCCCAAAACTTTTAAGTAGCAAGGACTCTATCTAGCCTGTTGCAAAACCTGTTTACTAGCAAGATATTTTTTTTGGCAGAAAGTTTCATCAGTGCTTGTACTTCTGGCTTTTGCAATCACTGCTCAGTCTTTTCCACACCCATTACTACCCTTAGAGCCTAGCAACTTCCTATTTTCCTCTGCACTCTTTAACAAGCAGACTATTTTCATAAGAATGACAGAACGGTTTGGGTTAGCAGGGATCTTAAAGATCAACTAGTTACAATCCCCTTCCACAGCCAGGGACACCTTCCACTAAAGCAGGATGCTCCAAGCCCCATCCAGCCTCTCGTTGAACACTGCCAGAGATGGGGCAGCCACAGCTTCTCTGGGAAACCTGTGCCAGTGCCTCACCACTCTCATATTAAAGAAGGCACTACGGTATTTCCAAGAGATGATGGCACACAGTACGCATAAAGTATTTCAGGATACTGCATCAACAGAAGCAGCTAAATACAGTTCCTGTAACATTATTGAAGTCTTGGCATTCCACAGCCAAATACTGTTCCACATTACAACTTATTTACTGTCCTCTTTCCACTGCTAATTCCACTGGCATTAAGAAACCTATGGAATGAAAGAATGGCCAATAATCTTAAAATGGAATAGCTTTATGTATCACCTTCAGGAACTGCACTAAAAATAAAAAGAGATGCTTCTATTATAGCATTTCTAACAAAAGCACTTGATTGACAAAAAAATCTACTGCTTTTATTTGCTAGTAAGTCAAGTGGAGCCACTTTTTAACCTTGCTCTCAAATACTTAACTGTATCAAAATGTCCACTGGCAGAAGAACCCATGTGGGCAACCATACTCACAGTCTCAGACTAGACTATTGGTAACTAAAAAGAGGATTCTTTATGACTAAATACTATCATTAAATTATAACTATATACTACATATATTTAATATATATATTTAATTACTTACAGTTATTATTTATTATTATATAAAAAGAGGACTATTATTAAACAAATAAAGAGGACTGGGTAGACAAAAACCAAACAATACCTTGGGAGTACCATGCCATAAGCAGTGCATCGCTACTCGGGCTCCATCATGAGTGTGTGCCAGGTAGATGACAGCCTCTCTGATAGCTTCTATCATTTCCTGTGGAAGAAAAGGTGATAAAGCAAACACCTGAAACAAAAGGCCTAAGACATCTCCAGACATGTGGGTGAAGGTATGAAAGATTTTTTTTGCCTGCTCACAACAACACAGAGAGCATCACTGGCTCAACAGAACCATTCTCACTGACTTGAACTAAGAAAAATGGTCTCAAAAGGACTCTAAAAGACTGTAAATGACACACGCTTTCTCCCTTGAAAACTACACAGTTCATCATATTCACCCTATGAAGTCAGAAATGTACTGAATCTTGCCAGTTTCTATTACAGAAAATTCAAGGAAGTGTGCTCAGAACTAAGACAGAAACTACAGTAGACAAGGACAACCATACACTTAGAACATAAAAACCAAACAAAATATACTTACAGATCTTTGTTTTGGAAGAGCATAAGTGAAAAAGTCCAAAAATACTTTATGTACCAGTGAGTGTTTTATCACAGCCTCTCTGTATTTGGGAAAAGGAAAATAAGCAAAAAGTCCCCTATAACTAATGGTTTTAACATAAGATAACAGTACTTCATTTGCATTTAAAAAACAGGTTTGGCAGTGCATTGCACAGAAAACACACAGACAATCTGGATGAGATGTTTAGCATCTGCAGTACGTGGAAGATTCTAAACCTAGCAAAGTATTTTCTTCTAAGGACCACTAGAGAAGCTTACCTAATAATGACTGCATTACAGAAGCACACTACACTGCTGGATTTCTGCTGCATGGCTGGGGCAGGGGACACTTTAGTTTGTAGAAGTGGAGTTCAAAATTAAGATATGACACTTTGGACAAAACTAGAGTTACTTACTAAACAACACATCAATGTTACAACTTAAGAGTATCATTATCACTGTCTTTTTGTATGGCAGAAACAAACTGATTCATGCTATACTGTCACTATTAAATCAATTTTTTTCCTTACTTTTGCGCCATTGGTGTAAGAATCTGTTTCATTTCATCCAAGATGGCCTCTCTCTTTTCAGGCTGAGCTGCTAATACTTTATCCAGCGTTGGGACAACTGGTGTCTGAAATGAAATTACAACAAGCGCAATTGTTCCCAGTAGGTATCAGAGCTTACAGAAAATTAAAATCTTTAGCTCCTTTTCAATCAAAATTCATGAACAATATCACAAACATTTTTCTGCAAAGCGAACGATTTTTACAATTTCAAAAATAAAAAGCTGGTCTACTTTGAGTATGTCAGATGCTATATGCTTGTTTCTACAAACCGAATATCCATTATTAGCAAGCAAAAGCTACTTCTATGGTCTGAATTAGTTGTTACCAATTATAGTCAGCTCTTCATGAGACTGCCAGATACAAGGTAAAATACACAAAATTAACATTCTGTTAAGGGACTCCTAAGCTAAGCAGAAATCCTGCACAACAGTATGCCTATGTCAGAGAACAACAAGTGAATTAACTGAGAAGTTAACCAAGACCCAGAAAATTCCAGTTCAAGAACAGCAGACAGAAGGAATTTATAACATATACCACCTCAAACCCAAAAGCACTTCCTGGTATCTATTACACTGGTAACTCTTTGTAAATGTTGTGGCTTAAGGTTTTGAGACTACATGGTTTTCTGAGCTACAGCTAGGCTTAAACCACAACAGTTAAACAATCTGTTTTTAGTAGAATAGGCCAAGTAGATAGAAAATTAAAAGAAATGCATTTGTAACCACCCCTGCCGGGGGTGGAAGAGGTAGAAAGTTAGAGGCAGGAGGATGAAAATTAAACCACCCATTTCAAAACTCCAAGAAATTCCAGGTCTCTTTAAGGATTACACTGTAATTTCCTAAAAACCCACATACTGCTGAGTCTCACATTTGCACCACAACGTAAAACTACTTGAAAAACTCATGCCAAGAATTCTAGAATGATGGAAGATAACACTGCAGTTGATTTCTGAGGCTGTTTTTTACTCCCAGTACAAATTACATCCCACACTCAGAGCAAACATGCCTTTCTATTAGTGTTGCTAAATGTATAATACCAGTAAAGAAAACAACAGGAATATAATTCAGAAATGAGCTGGTAATTTCTTATACATTTTTAACATAAATTTGGGGTAAAAGTCTCCTGTGTTGTACATCAGGGTGCAAAAGTCTCTCTAGTGTAGTTAATGATTGTGTAAAACAGTTTTGTACTTGGTAGCAAATAAAACTATTTGTGTCTCCAACAAAAAATATTTTACGTAGTTCAAACTAAAAAACACAACAATTTAATCTAGACTAGAAACACGCAAGCAATCATAACGTTTAAACATGCTAAACTAGACCATACTTGAACAGCTGAAAGAGAAATTTAGTTAAAAGAAATAGTACAAAGTACCTTAGATGCTAGAACACCTTAGACTAGAAAGTATTTAAACATCACCTTGTAAACCTGGAAAGTGTTCCCATATAGTTCTTCTGTCAGCATATTCCTCTGCTCCAGAATGGCTTTGTCATTATATGCATATTCCACTATGGAAGATGCTTCAGCATGACGGAGCATTTTTTTCACATGGCCTTTAAAACTTTTTATTATTTCTGCAACTTGTGGTTTTGTCCTGTTTCACAAGGAAAAATAGATACCAAGAGTTAAAACTTTAGGGATAAGCTAACCTATCAATAGTTTCATTTTTGGAAGCATGTTTAGGTGCTATGAACTCGAAGAGAAACCAGGGAATACATGTTTCTGGATCAACTTTTTGGCATTTACAAAAATATGGCAAGAAAGCCACCAATCTCTGGCTTTCTTGCCATAGAAATCATACGGCACTTTGAGGGAAAAAGAAACCAGTGGATAAATCCTACAGAAAGAAGGATGCTTTCCTGAAATGCTAAGCAAAGAAAATTTTTAAAAGCCATTTTTTTTTGTATGAGGGAAAGATTAACTTTGCACATACATCTGAACCTCTTTTGGCATATGTCTTCCTCAATACATACAGCTTTAGCTTTGCTTTCTTGCAAAAGGAAAACTACCATTAGCAGTATCTGACACTCTTCTGCCTCATCACTGTTATAAAGATACTTCCAGAAACGCATTTTTTTGTTCATGAGATTATATAGATTAAGAGCAGCACTGGACTGAATCCAACCAATCTGCAATCACTGGGCATGAAACAACGCAACACAGCTAAGCAAATTCACTTCATACTCACCCATACATAAGGAACTTCTTCACAATATTTCTGGAATATTTTGACTTGCTCAACTCTACTAAGCTATCTAGAAGAAGGGGAAAAAATAGCTCATTTGATTTTGCACTACATTAACTCTACAAAACAAGATGCAATAATTTAAATAAATTTTTAAAAACTCACTATGCAGTGCATCAGTTCAGCAGAAATTAAAACATATTTAAGAGAAAATAATACGGCTTCTTAAAATGCATCCTAACAAGCATACAGGTAAACTGTAAATGGGAAGAAAATACCTTTCAATTCTTCAAATGTCTCTTGCCGTTGCTTCTCATTACCATACTGAATAAAGCACTGGATCACTCGAGTTGAATCATGTGCAAACGCCAGCTACAAGACAGAGATACTTCATTATCCTAGGCCATTAAAATGGTATTATGCAACAAATTTATTTTAACACACTTGCTGTCTGGTATAGTTTTACGCCACATGTAGCATGTAATGCCAACTAAAAAAGTAGTTGACTGTTTATAATGAATCAAGTTTTCAGGTTTTTTTACTACTTTGTAAGTACTCAAACAAAATATAGACAATACTTCCAATTGCTGACAATTAAGGACATGCATCCAGGTTTTAATACTGAAAGAGTACCATGACATGGTATCTTGGTTTTCCTCATGTTATTTGTAATTTCAGAGTGACTATGACAATGCAATTCCACTTCATTACGGAATACCATGAATCACTATAAAATCAAACGTGTGTTTCACTGCAAATTTATGCATTTAAAGAATTAAGTGGAAAGACTATTTTTCTCCTTTTTTACTCAAAGTTTTAAAAAAAAAAAATCCCTGTAACTTTTTGAAGAACAGGTTAGTGCTACATTATTAAAAGTTCATTTAGTATTTCACCATTCTTTAAAGAAGCTTTTATGAATTTGTGCATTACGGCATAAGTTTTACTTACACTTTTAATTTTTCCATGAAGAAGCTTCTGTAGTTCATTCATGAGCTTTTCTCGCTTCTCCTTATCACATTTCTTCCTAAAAGCAAAGCAAAACTTTTTTGTAGCATGATCCACTTATATCTATAATTTAAGAAGACAGTACAAAATAAAGCTAGCTCCTGCTGAACCAAATTTACATTATCATTCATTAAACCTGTAGACAGATGTAATTAAGCACTTTCAGCTCCTAGAAACCAAACCAGATTTCCACACTTCAAGATTACTCTTTTCTGAGTAACGGTATTGTTACAAAGAACATAAACTCAAATCTGCACCCAGAGTTACTCATAGATCCAAAGATCTGTGAGCATCTTACAGCTGGAACTGCAAAGAACAGACACTTAGAGCAAGTAAAATTATCTCCTCATTCTGAGGTGAGGTCACAGTTCTAGAATTACACCTTCCCAGAGACAGCATACAAACCTCAAAAAAAACCCAACAAACCCTCATGCAGGGATCCCACTGCAAGATCAGGCTGGATCAATACATACTCTGTGCCTCAGGATTCAAAATGTAATACAACTCCTTAAGCACTTACTCACAAATTTTAATCTGCGAGCTTAACCCAGACATTTCTAGCACCATCAGTCACCACATTCTCCTTAAACCATCTATAGAATTGCATGCAATATTTTACTCACCCATGGAATTTCACTGTGGAAATACATTTTCATATAATTACAAGAGGAGATACAGAGTCTTGTTGCAACTCATGACTAAAAGCCAAATGAAGCAAAAAAGAATCATTATTACCTTCTCACACTTTCCCATATTTGCTTCGATTTCACAATTATGTCATAGTTACTCTTATCATTAAGTTGCCTGGTTTGCTTTAATTCCTTCCTTTTCTTTTTAAAGTCATGCCACTTTGGCTTCTTAGTATCTGACCCTGAAGACAAAAATAAATAATTTTTTTATAGTTAGTAAAAGAGGAAGAATGGAATCTTTTATCAGTATAAACTATGGCAGCTCTGTGACTTGAACTGTTAACAATTCAGGAGCTTTGTCCTAAGTTACCAAGCTAACTAATGTGAAAGTGTCAACATTTAATATATATGCTAAGCTAGCAATTTCCATTTCTGTACTACTGAAAGAACCAGGCAAACAAGAATTTTTCTCAAAGCTTTGTCAAAAACATACCACGAAACTCTTAATAGCTTGAAAATTGACTTAAAGATGCACCAAGCGTTTTAGATCATCCTGTACTCACACATACCTTTTCTCTCTCTCAAAAGAGCCCTAACTCAAAGATACATATCTGAAATCTCAGAGAGGAAAAAAATTGAAGTCTTTTAACATGGTTAATCTTTTCTTTCATTCAGATTCCTTAAGCATGGGGTTTACTATACAACAGCTATACACTGCCACTCAACAAACTCTGTTAACATAACGTGCTGCAAAGTGCCACAGATGAGTTGTGGAAAATCAAGTATCAGATCTTAGTTTTATTCGTACCTTGAAAAAAACATCATCTTGTATGACATGGTTTCACAGAACCAAGTCATGTATGCAAACTATTACTTCTACGTGCAACATTAAAGACCCAGCATAAAATTTTTAGACTTGAAAGCACCGCTTATTGGCATTTAGCAGCATGCACTTCACTTTTTTACACATCCAAAACCCATTCTTTTTACAAAGTATATTATTTTTTCTGTCACTATCCTAAAATAATAGTAACAAGCAAAACCAGTAACACTTTGAGAGCAGAGCCACAGTGCAATATCGAGCACCTTTCAGTTTTTCTGACAAACAACATTTAAAGGTTTGTTTGTGGTTGGGTTTTTTGGGGTTTTTTTAAAGCAGCTTAATATGAACATTCTGTTCCTATTAAGTTTCCAGGCATGTAGCGCATACTCCATGTGAAGCCATCCTGAAGAATACAACAGCAAAATACTCAATACCTTCTACTGACTTTCAAACAACTAACAGTTTTCTGCAGAATTTCACATAAGACTCCACCTCTGTTTCATTGTCCCAGTAGACCTTTGCTTCACAACAAAGTAAGGAACAACATGAAGTTCTCATGCACCAGAAACAAAGTTAAAAAAGAAATCCATTTAAAGAAAGGTAAAACCAGACATTTAGTTACTTAGCTTCTCTGTATAAACACAAAAATAAGCAGTAAAACACAAAAAGCAGCCACAACACTAATGATGTCTTTGTAAAACAAGAAAAGAACTGAAAGAACTGAATAGTTTGCACCACAAGAAAAAAATAAATGTAATGTAAGGGATAACCAACTCTGACTCATGAACTTTTGTGTTCCAAATTTTATAGCCAGTACTTTCAGAACAGAGGATTAAATTTCTAAACCGGCCTGTGAAATGCTCTGTATTTTCCAAATTCATGGGAAAGCAGTCAGTTTCAAGCTAGCCACTTAATACTGTCATTAAAATACTCCAGAGCTTCATGATGGCATACTGATTATTTAAATTTGCTACTGCATCTTTACTTTTGACTTCAAAGAAAATTTGTAACTGTTCATTCTCGTTACTCAAGCTTAGTCAGGTGAAGAACATTTTCCACAGCGAAGATTAAACATGAAGTAAACTTGCAGTCATTCAGCCAATTTGGAAAGGTGATAACAAGGCAAGGGGAAGGAGGAAGACAGGAACACCTAAATGAACATGTTTCTCAAAACCTAGTTGCCATTGATATCCAGGCTTATAAATCTGCTCACCTCCCTCTTCTCCATCCTGGAGCTTTCTCTTCTTTGCAAACTTTTCGGATTGCTGTTTACTCTTGAACTGTTTGACAGTAGCTCTTCCGGGTCTTAACTGCCCTTTCACAAATTTCTTGGAAATCAATTTAGGCTTTCCCTCCTCATCTCCTTTCTTGAGGAGTTTCTTTGGTGGACCTGAATCTATGACCCAACAAAAAAGAAATTAAAATGCTACCACAGAGGTAATGTTGCTTCAAAATAACAAACTACTGCTGTAACAAGAATTTAACTTCTTTGTAGTAACAATTACACATGTAACAGTAATTCTTACATGCTTCTCAAAGCTGATGTTTTCATGGCAGTCCCTAGGTGTTCCAATTTCCTCTAAAGAAGTACAACTGCCCAGACATAAAAGGATTATTCTAAATTAAGAATTTCATCACCCCTGACACCAAGGTCATCAATCCCCAAATCATCTCTCCACAGTTTATGGTCAGAGCTGTTTTGACATCACCTAAAGCAGAATTAAAAAAACCACTGAAAGGTATATTCTCAACAATAACCCACTTCACACACCCTAGCTTCAACTGTCAAACTTTTACTTACTCTAGAAGAGCAAACTGTAGAATCAAAAAGTTATCAAATTTAAAATTCTAATTATTTTAGATGAATCAAATAGAGCTGAAGGGCTTTCAGTGCAGTTTATTTAAACATTTCAGATTCACTTTTTCCAGGTTATTTGATCATACAGTCAGTATAGCTTTGAATGCAAGATAGAATCACAGATGACTGAGGTTGAAAGGGACTTTTGGAGGCCACCTGGTCCAACCCTCCTGCTCACACAGGGCCACCCAGGGCTGCCCAGCAGCTTTTGACTATATTCAAGGTGGAAGACTCCACCCTAGGCAGTGCTCAGTCACCCTCATAATAAAGGCATCTTTCCTGATACTCAGTAGGAACCTCTCATGTTTCAGTTTGTGCCCACTGCCTCTGGTCCTGGCTGTCTCTGGTCCTGGCTGTCTTTGTATACCCCATTCAGATATTTGCATACAGCAACAAGATCCCTATCAGGCTTCTCTTC
>WYDI02013409.1:0-27481 GCA_009867235.2 Psittacus erithacus
GTGGTGAGGCACTGGAATGGGTTGCCCAAGGAAGTTGTGAATGCTCCATCCCTGGTGGTGTTCAAGGCCAGGTTGGATAGAGCCTTGGGTGACATGTCCTAGTGTGAGGTGTCCCTGCCCATGGCAAGGGGGTTGGAACTACACAATCTTAAGGTCCTTTCCAACCCTAACTATTCTATTATTCTATGATTCTATGATACTTCAAATTCAGTTTGGTTCCACAGTTGACTCCCGGTGTGTAAAATATTCTAAGCAGGAGACAAGCTGTTCTTCAGGGTAAGTAAGTCAAACAAATCAAGCTAATACCCTGCCCTAGGGAAATACCTCCAAAATCCTACTGTTCTCAGGCTAGACAGCAGAGGAGTTGAAAAGGAAACTCTAATGAGGTATTGCAATATCAAGTGGCATCCTCGTTAAAAAAACCCTTGTTACTCTGAGGATTTGAGTGGTAGGAGACCATCCACTGTGCTTTCTTTCACATTTGCTGGAATAGAAGCTACAGCAGTTCAAGCAGACAAAGCTGAATGGGTTTTTGTGTTTCTGAAAGACAGGCTTAATAAAAGAGGCCAAATTTCAAAACACAGTGCTCAGAGCCCTGGTATAGCTGCTTTTATGTTTCCACATATGCTGCAGTCAAAGATTCTTAAAACCAGGTGACTTTTCTATGTGTGTCAAGATGGGATTTTAGGAAGTGAAGTCTATATATCTAGTGATCTCTTTTTTGGTGTGATCCTTTTTCCTTTCATTCTAAATGTACTTAGAGCTGTGATGCAGAGTTTTAACTGAGTCTTCAGCTGATGCCTGAGGGTATTCAGCACTTTTCAGAATAGGTCCAGTATGTCAGTAACTGGAAATATTTGAAAAACAGAGTTAAACAAGAGCAGCACAGTTCTTAAAGGAATTATACATCTATTCACTCTGTTTTGTGTTGCGTTTTGTTCTGGGTTGTTTGGAGGGGGTATTGGTTTTGTTGGTTTGTGGTTGTTTTTTTTGGGGGGGGGTGTTTTTTTGTTTTGGGTGGTTTGTTTTTGTGGGGGATTTTTGTTTTGGTTTGGGTTTTTTTCTTGTATATTTTGTTTTTTAAAGTAATAAATACTTAAATAATTAATAAGATATTTATAAATTCTCCTGAGGTTTTTCAGGTCACAGCCAGCCATACTGCAGAAAAATTATATGATTGTCCCTCATTGTGTTTGGATGATTTCTGATTTCCTTGTTTCTCCCTTCTCTCTTAGAATTATTTTCTTCTACAGTCAGTGCCCTTCTGTGTGGTATTAGGGTGGATTTTACTCATTTAGATTACAGGAAGGAACAGAGGCTATAAATAGATGGTATATATTCTGCTAACACCAGGAATACTGAAATAGCTCATCTTAAAAGACAGCTTTTCTGTACAGCCAGTTAACTGCAAAGGTCCTGGTTATTTTTGCAGAGGATGATCTTTAGCTGGGTGACTGCTAATGCTGAATAAGCTGGTGTTCATAAGACTCAGCTATCAGGAGCATCCTGGTTTGGTTTGTTGTTATTTGTTTCCCTGCCATTATTAGTAGTTTTGTGTTTCTCCTTCTGCAAGATAAAAATTGTCCATATCTGCCGCTCTGAAGTGCTCGGGCTGCCATAAGCTACAGCAATTCTTTGGTAAGGTGACAAGGATGTTGATGCCTGCCCAACAATACTTAATTAAATAATGGTTTATTGCTTGTATGTGGCACCTCTGATATTGCTTGTGAATCTTTCCAGACATTTCATATGGACAACCTGAGCTGCTGTGGTTTTGCCTCAAGATCAAACAGCAGAATGGGAACAGAGTTTGGCCTTTCTAATCTCTGAATCACTGTGTTGGTGTACAGCAGACAAACGTCTTCCAAAAGACCTGCACAGTGGAATGCTGTCCACTGTGGAAATTCTCAAATACAGTTGAGTTAAATATTGCAAGTTTTTTGTTACCTAAAATACTGTTAAATTGTGATGTGAAACGGGTTAAAACAGAAAACAGCTGTGGGCCAGGATTAAGGCAGTCCTGCAAGAAATTGTCCTTTTCCCAAATGAAGGAGAACACACAGAGAATGTAAGGTTTGGGTTTAGATGTGATTTTGGTTTGCTTGGGGAGGAGGTGTCCTTCCACACAGATTTTTCTTCCTTGGTATCAAATAAGAAAGTTAGAGGGAACATTTGATGCTAAGTGAGTTGGTTTGATGGGAGAATGCTGAAGACTTTCTTCAGCTGGCACCCAGTCTCTCTGCTACTAGCAATTTCAAGATTTAGCCAATAGCTGTTGCACACATACAGTATCTGTTGGGGGTTTAACTCTATTTAGAGTCAGAGAATAACATACGATTATTTAATATTATTTTATGTTCTTTTTCTGTCAACTATGAAAGTGGCCCTTTTCTTCAAACAGGACTAAACTAGAAAAAGTAATGAGAGGTCAAAGGAGTCATAGAACAAATGCATTCTCCCTCCATGCCAGTTATAAACTGTCAGATGTAAGTTTGCAGCCACACAGTAAGAAGCATCCCTGTCTCAGAGCAGTGACAGAGAAGTGGGGCGACCCTCCTGTCCCTGAGGGCCTTTCCCCAGGCAGAGCTATAGGTGACCTGGCCACAGCACAGAGCGGTGATGTGACTATCAAAACCACTTACATGCGTCTTGGAGCAAGAAGCTTCCTGGAGGCTGAGTCTATCAGCTTGGCCTTTCTGTAGAAGCAGCAATTGCTTCTGAGCCACTCCAGTTCCCATGTAATGAAATCACTACCACTTGCCTTTTCTTTACCCTTATGCGGTGCCTTTGGCCTCTGCTCCCCTTGGTCACTCAGATCGGGGTTTAGAGGGCACTCCTCCTGGCTGTGTCACGTGACCCCTTTTAGTGTGGCACCTTAGGTGACTACCTTCCCTAAGCTCCAGGCACTGAGTTACTGGTCTGACTCCCTCCCCCTCAGTCTAATACAGGACAACAGCAGTGAGGTATCTCCTGCATTCGCCAGTGCTGCAGGCTGAGAGCAAGGAAGGTGAGCATTGCTATAACCTGCACTGCCTTTGAGTCCAGCTCACCACCTTCAGGCGCACGGCTGTATGATCTGCTGTTGCTGATCAGCTCCTGGTTTTTAAGGTTAAGGAAGAAACGTAAAGAAGAAAAAAATGGTGTACTACTTTAAAGGTAAGTGAATGCGTGTGTATATAGAATAAGGACTTCATTTATGCTGCCAGACAGAGTTGAAGTGGTGAAATGGTGTGTGATGTGCTGTCATTTAGTGAAGGGCTTTTATGTAAAGGTTTTAATGACTTTTTTTCATCTGTCTGCTTAGGAGGAACATGCATCTGGCAAAATTTTGAGAAGGCTCAAGGTGTTAAAGAAAGCTCATCTAAATAAAGGAGGGTTAACGTGACATTGCAGTTACTTAATCCTGTATTGTCCTGCCATGTGACTGCAGGGATACTGAGGTGCAGTGTTTCTTTTGCCTGGTGCACAGATTATGCTTTTCCTGTCATCTCTCAGGGTCAGTTTCTTTGTCAAACCTGCAATGGGAAGGAAACAGAGGGGCAGCAAACTTTTTACAGCAAGGCTTCAAGGCACAGTGACATTTCCAAGGCGCACTGACAAGCTCACAGGCTGAAGAATGAATCAAAGGCAAACCCTACATTCAGCTTTTGGACTGGTACCAAACTCAAGGAGAACTATTCTCTTAAAGTCAGCTATTCAAAATGAACTGGAAACATCTGGATTTATTCAGAGCAGTTTATTAGCTATTTGTTTGACTTCTATCTATCAAGTTAGTTTTCAGAGCAGCAAGCTAACGCCTGAAAATTTGTGTCAAATGTTTTGCATGTGTCAAAGATACTGCATAGTAGCAGTAACTTGCTGCTTCCTTGCACAAAGTTTACAGTTTTAATTGCAAAGCCTCATTTATCTTGTAGATTAAGATCCTGATGTATTAACTCCATTAGTGAGAGATGGATGTAAACAGCTTCCAGTTTTGTGTTTGATTTTGAACAGAACTGCAATATGTCGATGTGCCAGATTTGTTTCTGAAGTGATTCCAAACTAATCCTTGGACTGTCAGTAAGCTGCTTTTTTTGCTAAGTTTGTCACAGTGTTCATTATGTGCAGGACTGCATATTCATACAGAATTATTTCATTTAAACTCCTTATTGGAACATCTTGTTAAATGGGGAAGTGACTACCCTATAGACTATGACAACAGGATATATGAATGGAGGAAGTCTTGGAAAACATTGCTATTTCACGTGGCATCGTGAGGACAGTGGAGAAGACGATGGGCACCCGGAGTGCTGCAGAGGAGAGGAAGAGGGCAGGGAGCACAGGCTGACCCCATTTGAGAAACTAATGCATGACATGTCCCAGAATGAAAAAGTGGTGAAAGAATTAACCCTGGGAAAGAGAATTGGCTTCTATCGAGTCAGAGGAGAAATAGGAAGTGGCAGTTTCTCACAAGTGAAGATTGGAATTCATTCCCTAGTCAAAGGTAGGCACTGGTGTGTGGGTCACCTGTGTTCTTGATGCCCTAGTTCTGAATGTATACAGATGGCCCTCTTTGGAAAGATGCTGTCTGAATCTTATGTTTCTTGTTTTGTTGTTGAGTGCATCTGCAGTACGGTCCCAAGTAAATGCTTACATTTGGATCAGCTTTTAAAACCATAAATATTTTCTCTAGATAGCTACTACTAAACAAAAGTTTATCTCTGCAGTTCCCAGAGTTGACACATCTCATCCCATGCCTCAAACACTCCACACTTTGAAGCATGGTGTTGTGTTTACCCTCCTACAACTTGTCCTGCCCATCTGCCCTCCTCCCTGCCTCAGCTCATGGGCTGCAGGGCTGTACATGGTGACCCCCCAAGAGCAGCCTGGCTAGGGATGCTCCTGCCCCCTGACAGGGTTGGCCAGGCTGCCTTTGCTTCATTGCCACTTTAACTAGTATGGGCAAAGCTTTTATTTGGTCACAGTAAACTTGGTGAGAAATGTTATGTCTGCTTTGCTGACTCGTGCAGGTGGATCAATACTGTAAAAAGCTGGGGCAGGGCTATAGGTGTAGGCTGAGCAGAGGCAGGGAAATGAGCTCTGGTACAGGCAGCCTAGGGTTTGTGTGGAATTATCAATGATTTTTTTTAGTACAAAGAAGCACCTTATATACTGTTTCTAGGAAGAGCTAGAGAAGCAAAGTAACTGCAGGAGACACTTCAGTTATGGGTATAACTAAGAATTTGTCTTCATCTCTCCTGTTTCTCTGCTGCTTCTGACTGTCTGACAATAACAGAAACAGTTCTTGTTTTCCCTCAGGGATGACTGGTTTTCCTCATATCTCTGTTTTCTACTATCTTTTTTCTCATAGACTTTCCTTCCCCCCATCATCTTACAGGAAAGAGAATGAGACGATACACCCCAAAGCCTTCATGCACTGTTACCTGTTGTTTTCTCTATCCACCTCTTTCAGCCCTGATTGCAGAGGTGTGAAAGCTCACATTCATCCCTCGTGTGCAGCAGTTGCTGCACTGGCAATCAAAGTGAGGAACTGATGGTATTTATTTTTTTCAAATCTAAGCTTGCCTGAGGGTTACTTTAACAGGGTGTGCATTTTTGGTTTTGCTTGTTTCAGAAAAGCATATATGTTCTGCTTGGCCCACAGCGAGTTATTTCCTCTTCTGTGATTAATCTTTTTTTTTCTTCCAGAGAAAACCGTGTTTACTGTAGGAGAAAATGCTGCTTCTGTACTGGGAAGAGGAGGAATGCTAATGAAAGGAAGTTATAAATTTGATCAGGGTGAACCCTTTACCTGTCAAACTTAGTTAGGAGACAGGATGCTTTAACATTTAAATTAGAGCTGATTGACTGAAAAATTTTGAACTTCAATGGATACAGTAAGTTTGGATAAACTAAATACCAAAATAAAACCAGTAAATTTTTTTAAAGTTCTTTTTCAATAGAAATCTCTCAAATTATGTTTTCTTATGTTTGCTAGTAGCTTTTTTTGTTAAAGTGTTCACTGGTCAAGGAGTTAATGTCTTGATATTAAGTTTGCAACTGTCATGAGGAAGGAAGGATTAAAGATAAACATCTTCTGACTCAGTCTGTCCTCATAACGTACAGTATGTGGATAGGAAAATGGGAACATGCATACATGTGCACACACATGCACACATGCATGCAAATGCACAGCCCCACCACCCACAAAGAGGAGTCTGTTTTTTCCAGTGGATGCACACCATTGTGCTGTTAATGAAGTGATATTTCTGCACAGTGCTAATGAGTACAAGGTTTGGGGGTTTTCTGCTTATTATACAAACACAAAGGCTTTGTTTTTGATGATGTCCCTGTGATGAGTCCCTGTGATAGGGGAAGGAGTATTTGGGGGGGCCTGTTTAGCTCTTCAGTTATTGTCATGGTGTCAAGTTCTAAGTATGATCTTTTCTCTTTCCATGTCACCCTATATGTAAAAAAGAAGCAATTCCGTTCTTTACTAAGATGAGCTTTTGTAACAATTACATGTGTGTGCTGCTCGGTATCCCTTGTGGTCTGTTGCAGCTGGGTATGTGAAGAAGTTTTCTAAAGGGAGAAATGAAAAAACGGCAGTATCATACTGGTTGAAGGGATGAAGAACCTTGTTCCTCTCACAAGGGCTGTCTTGGTTGCTTAGAGGGTGCAGGAAAATCTTCAATGCTGTGATGTGCATTGAGTTATTCAGAAGCGTTTCCCACTTTATTAACCTGAATTTTGGCAGAGTTTTCCTCCAGAGACCTGCAGAGTTGCTTGTAAGGACTATTAGGTTACTAAGCTCTGTGTAACCTTCATTTTACATACCTTCCAGCTGACAAATGTAGTGTGAAAGCACAACTGAATAGATGCAATTAAGAGCATCCAAAATTTACAGCTAGTAGAAACCCAATCTGATGTGAAACATGAATTGCAAAGGCAGTTATGTCCAAGTATCTAGTTTCCTTACTGCCCAAGCAATTTTAACTTGGTTCTGTTTGTGTTTTGTTTTCTTTTGCCATCATAGCACACACCACTTCTTCCTGAAGTGATTTCTCTTAAGATTTCAGCTAGCTCTTTTCAAACCTCAGCATATACCGCATACGGTCAATTAAAGTCTCTTGCTACTCAGTTTTAGTATTTTGGTAAATAAGCTTGCTGCTAAAAATGCCCTTCTGCTCAGCACTGCTGCCATGCAAGGGTAATTCAGGGTTTGTAGACCAAGGGATTTTTTTGAAGCAGCAGGAATGAGTTTAAAAACAGAAAAGGAGGGTGTCGGGGGTTTTACACTTTCGGGGGGGGCTGGTTTTCTTTTTTCTTTGCATATCATGCATATACAATTGCAGTGATGCAGATTTAAAGGAACTCAGTCCCTGTGTGTGAACAGCTTCAGGCCCTTCTGGTTTAGATATTTTCTTTCTTTCTTTTTTATTCCACCCCCTTTCACTTTTAAAGCTTTGAAAGAAAACTGACCAGGAGGAGTAGTAAATTCCAGAGAAAGGAAAGGGAAGGAATTTAAGCTAAAAGATTATATTTTTTTAAAGCCTAAATGCTCCCAACTTTTATAAATTAAGATGTAATGATGCAATTACATACTTAAGATTGTAAGAATTGTTATCCTTATAGTGTCTCAGCATTTAGTTGTGCAAATGTTGCCTAAGGATGCCCTTTCCTCTTGGTTTAAGTGATCAATATGCTACCAGTGTGACAAGAGTTTTAGTCTTTCACCCCTAGGTCATCAGTCAGAGCTCCGCCAGGATCAGTGTCATGTGTGGTTACTGTTCAATGGCTGCATTTCCTCCCAGTTCACCACCAGCACCACGCAGGAGTACGTACCTGGTTTCCTAAGGGGCTCACTAGAAAGCATGGAGCAGGTCAGAGAGAAGCAGCTTGGGGAAGACTGCCCAGTCTCAGTACAGGCTCCTGCTGACAGCAGGCACATCAAGTGACAACTCAGCACCTTTCACAGGAATCACATTTTCTTGGAAATCTGCACTTTAGTAGGGAGATCAATTTATACTTGTATGTTACTAAGAAAGGTAAATATCCCAAACATGGAGTTTTCTTGATCTGTACAGATATATGCATATGTATCCTTAACACTTCCTTTAGATAGCGATGAAATACTAAATTGAGTTAAATAACTTAATAATATTTAGTAAAAAACATTTTGAATGCTTTTATACCAGAGCACATGTAAAAATGTGATAGCCCTCTAACTCTTACAGCGGGAAGTAAACTATACTTTTTTTTTTTCATTTACTCCTAATGTACTAGATACCAATGTGAAGTGGGTTTTTTTCCTGAAAGATCTGATGGAAGTGATTAATTATTAAGATATCTGTGAATGTTTAACTAAGATATTCTTGGGGAAAAACCTTCTTCCCAGGAATAAACAGTTGGTTTTATTGCCATGATCCAATTTAATTTTGCTGTCCTGACAAGTTACACAAAGCCACTGTAAACCTATTTTAAACAGGCTAATCCTTCATGTACCAGCTGCATTCAGTACAGCGTAGAAAAAAGCCATAAGCTACCAGTGAAAACAGAAACATGAGGGCAATTGCAATTGATCTTTTCATTCTGCTCTGAGCTACCCTGATTATATGGTGCAGCAGCAGCAAATGTGTATCTGGTTTGCGGCCCTTGGCTTCACTGTAGATAGGCTACAGAAACACGTAGAACTTAACAGTAGCTTTGTATTACCAGGACAGCATAAGACAGCTAGATTTGCTGTCTTACAGGATCCCTGGAACTTATGCTACCTCACTGTGTTCTTTCCTTTCCTCAAAATCTGTGTGTGATGCGGCTTCATGGCCCACTGTGGCATACAGACATAAAAATGTACTTCTCCTGTATTTTGTACAGTACCAAGAACTACTCATACATGAACCTGTTGGAAAAACTGACAGAGCTATCCTGAGAAAGACAAACCTCTACAACACTGATTTTGGTAACAGAGAATTTGGGAAGGGGGATATGGGATAAGAAATTAGGAAAGAGTTCCGTAAACTGCACCAACTTAAAAACACCTCTCCATGATTAACCTGCAGGTTATTGCCAGAGACCCAAAATTTCACCCAAGTTTGTCTGTCTGCTCTGAAACAAAGCACCTAAATTTAACACCTCCATTAGTCTGGAACTACCAGGCTCAGGCCTGGCTCATCTGAAGAGCTAACAACAAAAGAGAAAGTGCGGACTTTCTCTAACAGCATTAGATACCAAAAGCAGATGATGCAACTGTGGCCATCACTTACACGTTAGCCTGACAGCAGCGGAGCACACTAGGACAGCAGATAATTTGATCATCCCTTGCAATACACTACCAGACTTCAGCTACCTCGGCAGTGGGTAGGATGCTATAAACAAGGGCATGGGTGTGTGTAAAAGTCTGCAGGACTTAGTAGGCCTCTGCAGCTTAGCTTGTACTGATCAGAGGTGGAATTTCATTGCACTTCTATAACCAAGGATTGTTGTGAGTAGATGGAATTACCATCTGTGCCTGTTGCATTAACAACACGGAAGAACATTCTTCTTTTCAGAAAAAGTCGCAATAAAGATTTTGGACAAGACAAAGCTAGACCGGAAGACTCAACGTTTGCTGTCTCGTGAGATATCCAGCATGGAAAAACTGCACCATCCAAATATCATCAGACTGTATGAAGTGGTGGAGACGCTCTCAAAACTGCACTTGGTGATGGAGTATGCAGGGGGTGGGGAGCTCTTCACTAAAGTCAGTACAGAAGGCAAGCTGTTAGAAACAGAGTGTAAAATAATCTTCTCCCAGATTGTGTCTGCTGTGAAGCACATGGTAAGTTGATCTTCTACAGATTTGTTGCCCATCACTACAGTAGCAGATTTTGTGGATGTATCTTTTGGTTTTCAACTAGTAGGTTTACTCTTACCAAGATTTCAGGCCTGTGTTTCTGAAGAGCGAACAGCTGGAGAAAAGATGTCTTAAAGGTATCAGAGAGAGCTTTCACATGCACTTCCAGTTACTGCTCTCTGTTGACAGCTTCAGGGAGGAGACTGACCTGGGATTCACTCGGTGGGTGGAACCATCCCTTTAGCAACAGTATTCTGTTGTCTGCTTTGTTAGTGCAGGTGCCAGCTAACACATCTTCATTTCCTCCCTCCAGCTATTTCAAAACGTAGGATCAATGACTCTTCTGCTAGAAGTGTTCCACAGAAGAGGCTTGTCAGGTGTTGCAAACGTCTAGCTTGCTTATTAATGAATGTGGGAGGCTGGCACTTAAGACAGTTGATTCCCAGTCCTTGCTTTGGCACAGATCTGTGAAGTTAACACCCAGCAAGTCACTCCCCCTTGCCTAGTTTTCAGTAGCTGGGTTTAGTATGATGCTATTTATGTAGAGCCCAAAGCGTCTTGTAAAGGCATAAGAGAAGCAATAAACTACTTCTGTAACATCTCCTCTGAACTTTGTGTAGTAACCACAGCTACTTCAACCACCACCATAAAACCAGGGGAAGACTTCCGCAGGACTGAGAAATAAAAGTGGTGTTTATTAAAACTTGGCTCAGAGTGCCCCCCGGTGGCTTGCAGTCTCCTGCCACATAATAGCCTCAGGCAAAGTCAAAAGCAAGGGTGCTCCCCAGTCAGGCTTCTAGAAACTGCAGTACAAGCTGTTGTGTATAAACAGTGTGCATCTTTTACATATTTTGACAAAATTACAAGATCTCCTGTAAGTGCTGGATTAGGTTCAACATCTTTTCCATAGGACAAGTACTCTGCAGCTACTGGAACTTACATTTTAAGATGACACCTATTTCTTAGCATTAAGCCCAGATCTACCAAGCTGGCCAGCCTCTTCGCTTGTACACACAGACTTCTACAAAACATTTTGCTAAGCCATCAAATCCAGGCTACTTAAATCCCATCTCAGTGCTGCCAGTCCACAGTGAGGACAAAAGATCTCTGCCATCACTGATGACAGTTTAAAAAACTTAGGATGCTGAAGGTTTTCCTTATTGCCTCCAGATACTGCACTTTCTTACTTCCAAAGGTGAGGCAGAGTGCTCAGACACATCCATTCCTCTTGCTGTTTCAAACATGAGGCTAAACCCTTACTTAATCAAGACAGGTAAATCACCACTAAACAGAGAAAATTAATTTTGAGTCCTTGGCTACTACTGGCATTTCCAAGGGAAAAAAAAAAAGTACAAGTTACACTATATGTATTTACTTTAGATTCTAAAACTAGAAGATGCCACTGAACTTGGTGTCCTGCAACAACAAATACCACAAGGCACAAGTGTGTTGTCCTTTCTTCCTGCCACCACCAGTTCCTCACAGGACATCAGATCATGCAATAGAACTGTAGTATCCTTCCTACTTCATCTGTGATTACGTTCACTTGGTAAACCAAACACTTTCACTTTGTAAGTCCAGAAGCTTACAATAGATACAAAATTGCGATTATTTTTGTTAGTTGCATCATTACAGAAATGTAGTAATTGCTAAAGCAAGGGTTCTGAACCCTGAAAAAAGAAATACAGATTTTGCACATGAAGATACCTAGTCTTTTAGGATTAGCCATGATGCCATCAGAGATCTGCTTCATGAAAATACTTGATACTAGTTAACAAGTTGAGAAAGCTATCATCAAAAACCCCAGCATCCTTCTTCCCATCTCTTCTACCTACCCTATTGGTTTTGTATCAGTAGTGAATTAAGTTAATTTTCTTTAAATACTGTAACTTTTCAATTTCATTGAGAACTTTCCCATGAACAAGCTAATACCAAATCTTCCTCTTGTTCTACAGCATGAGAATAATATCATTCACCGGGACCTAAAAGCAGAAAATGTCTTCTACACAAGTAACACCTGTGTTAAAGTGGGAGACTTTGGATTCAGTACAGTAAGTAAAAGAGATGAAACTTTAAATACTTTTTGTGGCTCTCCTCCTTATGCTGCCCCTGAACTCTTCCGAGATGAAAACTATGTTGGCATTTATGTAGACATCTGGGCACTGGGAATCCTGTTATACTTCATGACAACGGGTATCATGCCATTTCGGGCAGATACAGTGGCCAAACTGAAAAAGCGCATTCTGGAAGGGACATACAGTTTGCCTTCCTGCCTCTCAGAAACTTGCCAGAAACTGATAAAAGGAGTCCTTCAGCCAGTACCAACTAAACGATACTCCATCAAACTTATCATGAACAGTGAATGGATGCAAGGGATACAGTACCCCAAACCTTTACAGCCCTTTAAACTGGATCCAAGGTACTTATCAGACATCAGTACACTCAAAGAGGAAGATATCGAAGTGAAAAATATTCTTGAAGATCTGGGAATCACAGAAGAGCACATTCAAAACAACCAGGGAAGAGATGCACGCAGCTCAGTAACAGGGGTCTACAGAATTGTTCTGCACAAAGTTCAGAAGAAAAGGGCACTCGAATGCATTCCTATCATGTCTCATCCAGACCCCAAAGAACAAGATCTTAGTGGAGGAATCCATTCTTGCAGCAGGATGAAGAACACATCCAAGCTGTGTTCTATTTTATAAACTGCAATGCAGGCTTTATAATTGGCATATTTAACAAAGGGTTTTATTAACAAGTTCTGGCATTACATTTTTTTGTATTTTTTGAATAAACCAAGAATGCCTCATCTCCTCTGCATTTCTCCACTCACAGTGAAGTGCTCAGGTACACAGCTCTCACTCATTTGTTTGCCCCTTGCTCCAGAGACTTGGTATAGCCAGTACAAGAATCCCAGCAAGTGAAACAGGTAAGAGATCATTAGTCGAAATGACCTTTTAGCAAAGGTCAACAGTACTGCATTTAACATACTACAGGCATGTTGCAGCTAAGATCTTGAAAAGTTGTGCCTCAGCTTGACACAACTTTACCACTGCAAACCAGGACAGTTTTTTGCAGAAAACTAAACTTAAGCAGAAACCAGACTGTAATCTAAACAACTGTAAATTCTTCTTTAAAACTTCTCAGCAAATTAAACATGGGTAAGTTTATAACAGAGTTCTGTGGGCTTTAAAATTGTATTTAAAAAAACAGCAGTGGTGTTGTTGACCACCATTCCCAATTTGTCACAATTACAAAAGGCAAATTAGGATATGCTGCTTGAACCTTACAGTGTGGTCACAATTCCTATTGCAGAACTGATTGGGCTACCATCTACTGGGCTACCACCTTCCATTACCTGGATGATTCCAAAGATTCAGGTGTGCTCCAAAACTCATGTAGTTTTAAACTCTTGCTTTAGCTCTAAGTATCAGTAAGCTGAATGCAACCAACAACAAAATCTGCTTATAGATGAGCATTACAGGCTTGTACCAACTCCTGCCATTATACTTTGGCAGCAAAAGCTGATTCTGACCACTGCAAGTTTAAAGTTGGATAGCCTGACAACTCCAGTTGTTCCAAGCATCGCCAAGATGTAGATACTCTGATTTTCAGCTTTAAAGTTTATATTTATATTTTTTAGTTTATATTTTCATTCTCGACACCATGAGCTCCAATGCAAACAGTGGAAGAGTGGCAGTAGCTGTCCTTCTCTGAATAGGCACAGCTGACATGCTCAAGCTAACAGGTAGAACCCATCCTCCTTTAGTTAATGCAAGTAAACCAATACAAGGCTTAGAGGTACAGCTGGTGCTTTCAAATTTAAGGGCAGGATGTCTCATCTATTATGGGGGACTGATGAGATGATAAGTTGACTTTAAAAGGGCTAATTAATGTAAATGAGCCACAAAATGACTCTGAGAAGCCACCCCTGGTAAACAAGAGATTCAGTGAGGCTCAGGTAAGTACAAAGCAAAAATCAATACCACTTCACAGATTTTTCTGGGGGGGATAAAACAATACCATCTTTTTTATGACAGTAATAAAGATGACTTGTATTTCATAAGCTGTGAATGAAGTCCTCTACTATAAACCGTGTTCCTCTGAAAGCATTAAGTTATCTTGAAACACAGTCCTACAATGTTTTCCCACCAGCCTAAGCAACCCTTTCCACTTTTGTAACGGAACGATACTAAGAAGAAGGATCCAGACTGTCCACACAGCTGGTGAACCCACAACTTCAGGTTTTCACAGGGACAGTTTCCTCTTTTCTTCCTGTTAAAGAAAACAAAAATTCATCCTGAAAACCCAACGAGTCAGCACTACTCCAACAGGTTTCAAATATCTCAAACTTTATTTTAATAAAGGATCAGCCTCACAAACCACGAGGCCCCTGTGATAACTTTGTGCCAGTAGCTCACTTCCTGGCTTGTCCACTGCCAGCAATGGACTTTGTTCCATGGCAATTTGTTTTCCTGGTGCCAAGATTAAGTTTCACGAGGGCAACCTGAAACCAAAGTACTTGCAAACACTATCATCATGCATCATTGCTCCATCATCTTCAGCAGAACAGATTAGTATCCATCAATTTATAATAAACAACTATTTTACCAAGGCTTGACTGTACAAATACAGCAAGTTATCAAATCCTAGTAAGTGACAGATAATACAAACACTTCATTACACACAAAAAAATTGTAATTTAACACACAAGTAATTTTTTGCTACTTTATATTAGATAATGCAGCTTTGTAGAATTAGCAAAGAAATAAATCCAACAAAATTTCATTCTGTACATTAGCTCAATTTAAATACGTATATATTACAAGCTTACAAGGCTCATGTCATAGTTAATTTCCAATCTGGGCTTTAAAAATCTACCAGAATGGAATCCCCATTAGTACGGTATATCTACCTGTTGCAAAATTGATAGCTTTTAGCTTGCATATTGGGAAAAAACAAGAAAGGAGAAAAAAAAAAAGACCCTTCTCCTACAGTATCACCATTAGTCAGAAGGATTTCAAGGTACAAAGCCAAATTCAAAGTTAGAAATAGCCTTTCAGAAATGTATTATATAAAGACTAGTGAGAGGCCAGTGCTCCAGATACAGTGATGTTTCTCCCTTTCTTTGTTTGCCAATTAAAACAGCTCCGTAATATCTGGAAGTCCTATATGAAAATTCTGCTGCCTTAGATAACTATAGAACCACAGAATCATAGAATGGTTTCGGTTGGAAAGGACCTCAAGATTGTCTAGTTCCAACCCCCCTGCCGTGGGCGGGGATGCCTCACACTGGATCATGCTGCCCAAGGCTCTGTCCAGCCTGGCCTTGAACACTGTCAGGGATGGAGCATTCACAACTTCCTTGGGCAACCCATTCCAGTGCCTCACCACCCTCACAGTAAAGAACTTCTTCCTTATATCTAACCTGAACTTCTCCTGTTTTAGTTTGAACCCATTACCCCTTTTCCTACCCCTGCTGTCCCTGATGAACAGTCCTTCTCTGCAATCCTTGTAGGCCCCCTTCAGATACTGGAAGGCTGCTATGGGGTCTCCACACAGCCTTCTCTTTTCCAGGCTGAACAGTCCCAATTTTGTCAGCCTGTATTCATACACGAGGTGCTCCAACTGCCTTATCATCCTCCTCTGGACTTGCTCCAACAGCTCCATGTCCTTCTTATGTTGAGGACACCACCACTGCACACAGTACTCCAAATGGGATCTACTAGACAATCCTGAAAGATGCCAGAACAATGAACCCATATCTTTGGAACAAAAAAGTTCCTACCTCCCTTCTTTCTCTTTCCTCCCACGCTGCTGTGATTTATAAAGCAGGTACAAAATACACATTATGGGTGTTCAGAGGAATCCCACAGTAACTAACACAGCAGGTCATGAAGTTTCTTGGAAGAAAACCACCTGTCAGCCGAGCCATTTTTGATCCAGTCATTCTGACAGGGAAGACAGATTCTTCTCCAGCAATGAATGCTACTTGGTTGCATATATTTCCCAAAGCAACGGGGTGACAGGCCGCAGACTGGGAGAAAAGAGGGAAGGTAGTAGAGAGAAAGAGAAGTGCAGTATTCTGAAGACAGCTTACTGTCAAGGCACTGAGAATCCAAACATGAAAAGCCTGGACTAGCTTGCCATGCATCTGAAGTTAACAGTATAGGTTCAAAGTAGAAGTTAACAGTGTCGGTTTCAAGTCCTTTTGAATGGAAAGAGCAAGCAAAAGATTTTTTTCTTTTTTCTGTGTACATGGACTACAGCTACTACTCAGCAATTGAAAAAAAAAAATAGGACATGTTAATGAATCCACATAGCCCCTGGCAAGTCCTTCCATCCCCAGTATATTCATGAATTTAGTGTCTTGAAAATACTATAAACATCACTACGCCATATTATGACAAATCTTTTCAAGGAGCTTTAACAGTTTTCCGTTCTTAATGCAGTACTACTGCGCACTGAAACTTGAGCACTACTGCAATCCTCTCCCTCTCTCACCCTACCCTCACACCTTGTTTCATTCCCCACCTCACAGAGGTATCTTAATGTTCCCCATTGGAAATGGCAACAGTAACGCCTTCAGATTCTGTTGTTGCAGGGATTCTTGGCACTTTCTTAGCAGGGCTTGGGATGTGCTAAGAAGAAGGGAAAAAAACCATTAAATACAGTTTTCTGGTTCACAGACATGCATACTTCATGGCTAGTTCAACTCTCAACAACATTCATGCTACAATGGACGGCTTGGTTTTAAGTCAACTGAATCGGTCATGCTTCATGCAAACTGGTAACGTGAAAAGAGCCACTCTGTTCTTGTTTCATTCTTATGCAGTTTCATTCTTGTTATGATGAAATGTACATTTTAAAATCCCATGTTCAATTTTTTTTTTTTTTACTTCTGTCTTGTACTTACATAGATTCGCAAAGTATTTAATATAACTTGTTAAAACACTTCCTCCTTTAACATACATGCACATGCTACAACAAACACACAAACAGTTCCACCATTTAGCTTCAACTTTTAAAACAGTGCTGAGTGTTCACCTCATGAACAATGCCTGGATGGACTACTTCAACGCCTGCCTCCAGTGGTCCATCACCCATGAGCGGGCGCCGTGCGTATGTTCTCCTGTGCTTTTCATCCACACGCACAAGGTACCAAGTTCCCTCGAAGAGATCTTCTACTGAGCACTGCGGAATATAGTTGGCTGTAACAAAGCCAGTAACACATCGTTAGCTGCATCCTGGTAACAGTTTTACATAGCACAGAGCTTTGAAGTTTGGACACAGAAAGACAGAAAAAAACAAATCCACATTTTCATGTCAGCCTAACTGGACCAATGAACATGAGCTGTCAGAAGTAGAAAGAAGTTTCCTTTATTCTACACCCTAATAATTTAAAGTCAAGTGAACTAAGCAATGAGCATTTTGCTGTGAGACTACAAACAATTTATACTTATGAAGCTCTTACCCAAATGATGCGTCTCCTGTCTTATCTTCATATTTTCAGCAAAGACATCTGGTGCAATACATTTTCTTGAGTCAAGTCTTGTTTTGAGATCGGACAGACTGGCAGTTATTTTGTCCAGTGCAGAACCTACAATACAAAACCACCATGTAAGGCTGCACCAGTGCCAAGAACTGCATGTTAGCATACTAACATTTCAATCTTATTCAAAATGTTTTGCATTACAGCAGCTAAACCTTTTGTCATTGAAAATATTCCCAATTACTCCATCAAAACATTAATGCAATTTGAAGAATACTACTTATTTGCCCAAGGAGACACTTAAACATTCCCAGGAGTCAGAACATCTTCAATTTAGCATTATTGTCATTAAGCACTGCTCTGCAGATTTACTTATTCTGGCAAGTAGTGTCATGAGGCATGTAGCAGGGAGCTGTGCGAGGGTGTTAATTAAATTTCTACCTCTCACTCACCAGGAGTGGCATCCTGTGTAACTCTGATGGAATACAGTGTAGCAGCAAACCCAGAGCCATAGGAGAACACACTGATTCTCTGCCCCGCAAGCTGCTCTGGGGAGTACCTGCAAACCAAACAACAGTTGTTTAAAGCCAGCATTAAGTGGAAGTGCCAAATTTAAGTAACTAGAAAGTGCAGCTAGCTTGGCAAAAGCAGCCAGTGAGTTACACTGACTACAATACGCATTTCACATGCTATGTGTTTAAGTGACTTAAACAGTATCAGGCGTGGCTGTTATGTGATTCCCAAAGCTGTCCAAGCAAAACAGAGCAAGGAAATGCCCAGAATATCATTATCTAGAAAGCAGCCAGTTCTCCTTAAGTGACCCAAAGCTGAAAATGAACAACCACATCTTGGAAGGCAAAGTCAGAACAACAAAAAAAAAAGCTCCAAGAGGAATGGCTTAGATTAAACTTCATGTGATTTTGTAAAAGTCATTGAAAAAAAAAACCCCAAACCAAAAACATTAAAAAAAACCAAAAACCCCAACAAAATAAAACCCCTAAACAACAACCAAACAAACAACCCCCTCCCAAACCCCTAATTTAATTTGGCTTTGTTTATTATAAGTGAAATAGAGAAGGCATTCTGATTCTCTTTGCCACTGCAGTGAGGGTTTTTTTGGAGGGGGGCAGGGTAGGGAAGGTTGAGGCTGAAAAAAGATACCACCTATGAGGTATGTATGAAATAAGATCCTTCTTCAGCAGGAAGTAAGCAGCTGTTTCAGGTCAGCTTCTGACACATAACTTTTGAATCTGCTTATCACCTGAACCAACTGTGCATGCAGGATCATTTTTTTAACTTCAGGCTTTCTGCTTAAGGCAATGTAGTAGGAAAAGGTTTGCTAGATGGTACTTTTACAAAAGGCTTTCTGAAACAAAAAACTTTATAACCTTACATACAAAAAGCTACGACTTTTTCCCATTATTTTATGCTTACTGGGCTAGAAGAGAGGCAAGGCAACCATAGACTGAAGGGGTGTACATATTTCCGTTCTGATTGGACACAAGTAATGAAGCTTTGGTTTTCTGATTGAAGAGCTCTGCACTGGCTTTCATGAAAGCTTTTTCCACATCTCTGTCAAAATATGTATCCTCAAGTTTTACATCTCTATTAAAAAAAAAAAAAAAGATGTTCACAGTTACTAAATTTCTTTACAGAAAGTAAAGACGCACATTAGAGGTGTAGACCATACGAATAAGGAAGATAGCAGCCACTCTCACCTGAAAGCCTCCAGCCCACTGAAAATATCATCTGCTGTTTCTCGGTTCTGGTCACTGAGAAAGTCATTCAGCAAGAGTCTAGCCACAGATTTCTGGACCAGTTTGCAGTAGGGAGAATGAAAGATCATGAATCCAAAGTCATTCAAGGTGAAACGTCTGCCTATCCCCTCTGGAAGTGGCAGAAATGTTGTGTTACAATTCAGATTTAGCACTTAGTTCAACTATGAAAATAAAATACAAGGGTGGCAGGGTACTAGTGATCATATCACATCACCATACAAGAGACTACAGTAAGACTAACTGCGGCTGTCAATATCAGCTAAAACGTTGCTGCTACTTCTATTTAAAGATTAGTTTCTTACTGATCTTTTGCACCAACTAACAACATTTGACCTTCTAGAAGAAAAAGCTATAAGCTTAACAAAATCTCCTTATTTCTGTTCAGCATTTTGACGTAATAGTCTACTTCATTTAACTAGCTAATCTTCACCCTTATGCCCCTTAATATGAGTAAAGCAACTACTAAGCATATGAGGTTAACAAAAAAAACCAAAACAGTATAAATATTTAATTTAAATATTAACCCCAATATCTTAAGAGCATATTATGTGGAAGGGTGGAAATAACATGCTTTTAAGCAAGGTATTATACATTACACCAAGATAAGCTTCTAGATACTGCTGCTTACTATCAGGTACTCAGCCATACCAGAACAAATGTAAAACATTTCTTATGGGAGAGACAAAACATTTGAAATGCCTCAGAACATGCAAAACCAAGACGGGGACCAGTCTTCAGACCAAATGCTAAAACTCTGAAAGTACACTGCCAGCACAGAGACACATTCCAATATTTGCCACATCTTGCAATATCACCAGGTCGGGCTACATACCTTTTTGCCACTGGGCGTGGATTTTGTTGCGATAAACAGTATAGCAGCGATCTAATGCACTGAGGTAGCACTGTATAGAGAGTTTGCCATCAACTACAGGATATTCAGAGACCATATCTGGCTTATAGAAGTCATATGCATGCTGCATGTGGGTTCCACGCAACCCTGATGGGACAGAAATTGACAAAATTCTGACAGCTGCTTTGAGTCAACTTGAATGCATCACTTAACACATTTGGGGAAACAAGCAATATCTGGTCCCTATTAAGCAGGTTTTCATAGCACTTCAGGCCCACTCTTTGACAACTTTATTGTAGAATCCCCAAGTAAATAAACAGACATGAGCATCTCTAGCTGCTCCTTGATGCATCCTATAATGGGACTTGCCCAAGTTAGCCCAGAGTGAGAGGAGACACAGCACAATTTCTGACATGGTGGGAGTTAATCCAGCCTTCAAGAAAAGCACAACGAATAGGCTTCCAAACAGATCCAGTTGTCTGAATGAACAGTATTTGTTTTTTTCCACAGGACTAACCTCTCTCAAAAATTAACGGAGCATTTGGACCAACCAGCATAGCAACAGCACCAGCTCCACCTGTTGGCCTGGCGTTTCCCGTGGCATACACAGCTATGTCTCCAGCAACAACAAGTGCATAGCGTCCTGTGAAAAATACACACAAATACTGATCAGAAATAGCCAAGAATAGAGCATACTTTAATACCCATCTGCAATTTTCAGATTCTGGTCACAGAGGAGATGACCCCACTATTTAAGGGACTCATCCATCTTGACCTTTCCCCCATATTTCAATTCTTTAGCAGCCACAGAAATTTGCAGGAAAAGACCAGTGATTATTAACCATGTCATCTTTTTTTCCCACTGGAGTTGAACTTAATGTTCAGTGCATTTAAGAGTAAGACTTCAAAGGGGAAAAACAGTTTAACCTCTGGGTTTTACATGGTTAAACATGAACACTGTCATTAAATAAGTTCTTTACTGTAAGGGTGGTGAGGCACTGGAATGGGTTGCCCAGGGAAGCTGTGACTGCTCCATCCCTAGCGGTGTTCAAGGCCAGGTTGGGCAGAGCCTTAGGTGACATGGTTTGGTGTGAGGCGTCCCTGCCCATGGCAGGGGGGTTGGAACTACATGTTAAGGTCCTTTCCAACCCTACCTATTCTATGATTCTAACTTTTCCAAGAAAATACTCTGAACTTACCATCCCAAGAACTGGACTCAATCCAATTAATGGCATTAAAAAGAGCAGCAGTGCCTCCATAGCACGCATTGGTGGTGTCAATGCCTTCTACATCTGTATTACCAGATTCTTCAAACAGCTGCATCAAGACAGTCTTTACAGATTTTGATTTATCAATTATTGTCTCTGTTCCAACCTCCAATCTCCCAATACAATCATAGGAAAGGCTGTTCCTCTCCATCAGCTTCTGAACCACAGTCAGGCAGAGAGAATTGATATCCTCCCGATCGGAGCAGAACCCCATTCTTGACTGGCCCAGCCCAATGGTGTACTTCCCAGAATCCACACCATCGTACTTCTCCAGCTCTGTCTGGTCAACATACTGAGAGGGGAAATATATCTCCAGAGCAACAATTCCCACATCTTTGGGCCAACAGTATTCAGCGTTCACTGGAAGAGACCCAGGCATCGTGGTAGATCTTTAAAGAAAAAAAACAAACACACACACACACACAAAAAAAAAGAAGAGGCTGATTTATTCACATGCATTTTGGGGGACCTAGTTTCACTTTCTGCAGGCTTGTAGAAGAAGTTATATTTCAGGTATTCTGCAGGGTCATTTGCAAAAGGCAAGCCTCTGCCCCATGGGGAGAATTTGGTCCAAGGGTACTGTAAACATCACTAGAAGCTCTGTAACATTTTTATATTAAGAAGTAGTTCTAAGTGAAAACACCGATTTCAGCCCTGGAGATGAACTGATGAAGGCTAAGCCCAAGATATTTCACCAAAGCAAACAACACACTTAGCAAGTGCTGTTTGAGAAATCAGTTCATTATTAATGTTCATTATTGTATTTCTGCTTATATGCAAAGTCTCAATTTTACACAACCAAGCTAGAAACATGGGATTTTTTTTTTTTTTTAGACGTTACTAGTTGAGAACTTAGGTTTAAAACTTAGCCTTTATCTCTGCCTTAAAACAAGCCAGTTTTTTTTATACTTGCAACAAAGATAAAAAGCAGACATTTTTCTGATGTTTGTTCTTTTTTCTTCATTCCTGGTTGAGTTGTTTGTTTTTTTGGTTTTTTTTTTTAAGCAAACTGTTTTGGTATTCCAGAACACTGGAACTACCAACACCAGGCCTGGAGGAGCATTTCACATACCAAAATGAATACACAGGGATTTCTCCTGACAGACCAAGTTTTCTTATTTTAACTCTGTAAGCTTATTGTCACTACACTCAAGGACATTTTACATCCTACTACTTTAGCCCTATCCCCATTATACAGCCATACACCACCTTCCTGTAGTTTTGCACATTCCCTTACAGAGCACTTGTCCCCTTCATGCTCAGCTGCAAGTACCATCAAACTGACTTCTTCCACAAAACCTTAACGAGCTGTTAAATGAACTGTCCTGATTTTGACTGACATAATTTTCTTCCTAATAGCTGGTGCAGTGCTGTGTTTTGGCTTTAGTCTGAGAATAATGTTGGCAACACACCAAAGTCAGCAGTGCTTGCCCTGATAAAGGACTTTTCAGTCTCATGCTCTGCCAGTGAGGAGGGGCACAAGAAGTCAGGAGGGAGCAGAGACAGGACACCTGACCCAAACCAGCCAAAGGGGTATTCCATATCACAGCACGTCATGCCCAGTATATGAACTGGAGGCAGTTACCCGGAAGGGCTAGATCACTGCTTGGTAGGGCTGGGTATCGGTCAGTGGATGGTGAGCAATAGTAACGTGTACATCACTTGTGTTTATTATATTATGGTTTTCTTCTTGTTTTGTTTTTTTGGGGTTTGTTGTTCTGTTTGGTTTTTTTTTAGCTATTTCCCTTTTCATTATTATTATCAGTAGTAGTAGTATTATATTGTCTTTAATTACTAAACTGTTCTTATCTCAACCCACAGGTTTTACCTTTTTTCCCAATTCTCCTCCCCATCCTGCTGAGAGGGTTGGGGGTGGGGGGGGAAGTGAGAAGCTGCATGGTCCTTAGCTGACAGCTGCGGTTAAACCACGACAGGCATAAAGCCTATTCCTGCAGGAATGCCGGATTTTACAGGATGCATATTATGACAAGTGTCAGGAAAACTACATACTTTCTGTTACAGGTATATTTTATGAAACAAGTATGAGTGTGTGGCTCACCATTTCAACTGACTCCAGCAAACTCACCCATACCTGTAAGGTACCTAAACCTTCATTTGTAAGGTATTTCTTTTGCAGCTTGTATTAAAACGCCTGAATGGGAGAGAAAAGCTATTTAAAGCCGCCCACTGAAGGGCCGCAGAGCGCACAACTCACTGCCACGATCTGAAGAGAAACAAGCAGTTTTGCATTCACCCCGCTGCCGCCCGATCTCATGCTTTCCTGTCTACTCGCCACACCCCGTGCCCGACAGCCACCTCCTCCCCCTCAACCCACCCTTGTCCCGAAGCCCCTCATCTCAGCCCACCGCCGCGGCCTTGCTGAGGGCTGCGGGCAACCCCCCCGCCCCACAAACAGCTCAAGGTTACCGGCGACCCGGCCTAGGACACGGCCAGGAACCACCGGCGTGGCGTCAAGAGGGTCAAGCCTCGTCCACATTCAGCGCGGATCCTCCGCAGCACAGGACCCAGCCGCCAACCACCCATCCCCGCCTCACACCGCCGCCGGCACGGCCCTTACACGGTGCGGAATCCCATCGCCGGCTGCCGGCGCGGAGAACCGCGCATGCGCATCGAGCAAACACGAAGTGCGCAGGCGCGGGGAGACCGTCCCGCTGCTCTCTCGGGACGGCGGCACTGCCCGTACTGCTCGCACCCGTGAGGAGACCCTTGAGGCGCTGACAGCGCCGGCACCTCCTGCAGCCCAGACAGCTGTGTGCTGGGCTGTATCAGAAGGAGGCCAGGTCACGCACGGGAGGTGACTCTCCACCTCTGCTTTGGTGCGACCTCACCTGCAGCACTGCGTTCAGCTCGGGGGCAATACAAGAGGGATATATCTCTGCTGAAGCAAGTCCAGAGGAGGCCACGAAGATGATTAGAGGGCTGGAAAAGCTCTGCTATGGAGACAGGAGAGAGAGCTGGGGTTGTTCAGCCTGGAGAAGAGAAGGCTCTGGAGAGACCTTAGAGCAGCTTCCAGTGCCTAAAGGGGCTACTAAATCTGGAGGAGGACTTTTGACAAGACATGTAATGATAGGACAAGGGGGAATGGCTTTTAACTGGCAAAGGGCAGATTTAGATTAGACATTAGGAAGAAGTTCTTCACTGCAAGTATGTTGAGACACTGGCACAGGTTGCCCAGAGAAGTTGTGGCTGCCCCATCCCTGGCAGTGTTCAAGGCCAGGCTGCAAGGGGCTTTGAGCAACCTTGTCTAGCAGAAGGTGTCTCTGCCCATGCTAGGATGGTTGGAACTGGATGTTCTTTAAGGTTCCTTCCTACCCAAACCATTGTATGTTTCTGCCTCCAGGAAGCTGGTGGGCAGGATTAAGTATTTGTTAGGGCATAGCAGTGAGTTTACACTATTAGAAATGGAGTGGCTATCACAGCTTTCCTAAAGCCACAGGCAGCGAAGGGAGCGTGATGGCCCAGAGGCTCCCCAGGAGTTGTGGGACAAGCTCAGGTCCCCTCTCCACAGCACAATGAGCAAGTCACATGCATCTTGTGGGGTCACAGAGCAGTACTGTAGTCAAAAACTTGCTCCACACACAAGCATCATTTTACCTCAGATATGCACAGGCACTGTAGGGGAGGAGGGTGCTTTCCAGCTCCCTGTACAAGTGCAGGCACAACACTGACAGTGAGATCCCAAGGTACCAGCTGCAGAAACAGCCTTGGGGTCAAGCTCTTTCTGGCACAATGTACCTCACTTTCTTCAAAAGGGGTCAGGGGTCAAAAAGGAAATTCAGATTCTTGCTGGCTCAGCATAGTGTCTGGCAGCTATCCCAAGGACAAGCCCTGAGCCCAAAGCAGAGTTTATTTCTGCTCCAGGAGCCAGAAAGCCGCAAGTTAAGAAGCTGCAGAGAATCTTAAGAGGCTCAGTTTTAAGTTATACACTAAAAGCCAATACATGCAGCACATAAGGACTCGGCCTCTCTCATCAGAAAGCTTTCTGCAGAAGATAGCTAAAGGGAGGCTCCTTCTTGTGGCTTCTTGCATTTTTGTGGCTTACCTAATACCAAGGTCACCAAACATACCTCACATAGTGTCAGTCATAGGGCTACCAGCTGTACTGCAAGGAAAATCATGGCTTTATTAAGTTGTTCTTGTCACTGAAGGAAACAGGACAGCTTAAGCCAGTTAGTCATTACAGGGAAAAAATTGTTTACTTAATGCAAAACAAACAGCCTTTTGTCCTCTTGGTCAACCAACAAACAACATTGCATTACTCAGTTTTGTCTGAAAAATTTTCTCAAAAGTACAATTTCTTTTAAAAGACTGAGAATGCCAAAGGTTTTCATATAGACACTTAAGAATGCTTTGTCTTGTGTCCTCTCAGGATTCTGTAGAGAATGAACAAGCAGCATAAAAGAGCCACCACTTTCTGCTAGTGTTGCCAGAAATCTGTTCTCTCACCACAACTGGTGGCTTACATTGTCTTTGTGTATTTTTGTATATTTTTTATTGTGTCAAATATTGCATATTTGAGAATATGCATGGGCACATATATTGGTATATTTGAGAATATTTTTATAATTGTGAATATTCTGCCAATAATTTGACTGTATCAGTTCCTGCTGAAGTCCTTCACGCCTGCAGAACACTTGGCTGGAATTTAAGACCTGAGCCTGCAGCCTTTCGCCACGGACAAGGCTGCTATGAGTTCAGCGGCTCCCCTGAGCAGCTCCCGGCTCAGGGGGAGCTGGCGGACAGACCGACCTCTCGGATGGCGGCACGGATACTTGCCAGTCACTCCAGCCTGCTCTTCATAGGTCACCCCCCGATGATGCAGCAGCCTCAGCAGCCACATCAGGCAGCCAGCCCGGTACACCGAGGCACAGGGCGCTCGCAAGACCGCGCTCATGCCGCGTGAGGTCGCTGCCTCCCCCCGGGTCGAGGGCACCCGCCGCGGTACCGGACACCGCTCATCCCAACAGGAGCTGGGGAGCGGAGCTGCGGAGCGGAGCTGCGGGGAGCCCGGCCAACGGCGGAGCAACCCCAAAGCGCGCGGACGGTGCCTTGAATTCTGCCGTGAAACAGCCCCCATACCTCGCCATGTGCACCCTCCCGGACTGCGCCCGCACCCGGGTGGGTGCCGGCGTGCCCGCACCGGGCTACAAGCGCCATCATGGAAGAAGGCGGCGGCATCCCTGAGGCAGCGCCGGCTACCTGTGGCATGTGAGGGGGAGGCTGAGAAGGGGGATACGCCCGCCCAGCCTTCCCCGGCTTGTCGCTCTGTCGCGACACTGAGGGGCGGCGGTAAGGTGACACGCGGAGGGTGCCCATGCTTTCAGCGCCTTCCCGACCAGCGAGCTGCGCGCAGAGCCCGTCAAGCGCCGCAGCAGCCACCCTCCACTGCTCACTCAGGATGGAGAGGCTCCCCCGGGGGCAGCACCCCGGGCAACGGGACGCGACTCTTTCGGCTGGAGTCTGGCCCCGCCGGCTGCCCCAGGCGAGGAGCGCCCCGCGCAGCACTGCCCCTGACGATGCTCCACCACGCTCCAGGCAGCGCCCGACACCGTGGGTGTGCTGGCGCCCGCGTTAAGAGAGACACCGGCGTAGAGAGATACCCAGGCACGCCTCCATTTCTTTTTTTTCACTCTTTTTTTGTATTTTCCCCCCTCTTGCCGCACTGCAGGCACTTCAAACGCGCTGGCATCCACTGAGAACACCGCTCCCAGCTATACCAACCCAGCCCCAGCCCGATGGCGGCCCCGCGCCCTCCTCGCCCCGTGGCCGAGGAGAGAAGCAGGGTCCGCCGCCGAACCGCAGCACTGCCGAAGCCCGAGCCGCGCTCACCTGGTACAGACGATGACTATCGGTATCACTCGCTGCACCTCGCCCTTTCCCGTCCTCACGCACGAGAGAACGCGCCGGGCTCCGGCGTGCGGCTCCTTTTAAATAGCCCCGCCGCCCGGGCCCCTGAGCGGCAGCTCCGCCCGCCAATCACAGCTGCCGCCAGGCAGGTCCCGCCCTCCGGCCGGCCGGCAGCTCGCGGAGAAGGCGGGGGAAATGGTGTGAGAAAGTGACGCGGCGTGGCCAGAGGGCGGCGCGCCAATGGGAACGCGGCAGAGGCGGCGGGCGCTCAATGGGAGCCGAGCGCCGCACGGGGGCAGCCAATGGGAGCGCGCTGCCGACCGCGGGTGAGAGTAGGACGGCTGCTGGTCCCCGTCGAGGCGAGGAGGCAGTTGCCCAGCAACGCGAGGCGAGGCCCGCCAGGCCTCTGCC
>WYDI02013416.1:0-49379 GCA_009867235.2 Psittacus erithacus
ATCTTTTCCTTCCAAGTAGCAAGAAATGTATCACAGCATTTCATTCCCAGATTCATGCTTCACGCTTCACATGAGAAGTGACTTCAGAGGCTTCATGTGAAATTCTCATCCATAAATGACTTTGCGCTGGGGAAGCTTGGAAAGGGCTGTATTTTGAAAGCATTTTTAAAGTATTATAAGGGAAATTTCAAGATTCAAGACATTCTGCTTGATTAGATTTACTTTTCTGATACCAATATTAATGGCTGACTCGTCTGCCTAGCTTTGTTGGAGGGTATGTGCGTGAATGCATATATATACTTGTATAATATGTGTATATATATGTATTTAACCTAAGAAACTACTGCAAGACAAGAAAGAGATGAGGAAGAGGCCTCCCTCACACTGTCTCTCCCCAGGACTGCAGGAACAGCTCCTTGTCTTTACTGCTACTGCCTTGGAAGACATCCAGGCCGAGGACTGTTCCTATCTCCCTGCGTCATTAGGTCTTGACAAACAGACACTGATCAGCAAGACTAGCTCCCTAATTGGGGAATACAATTAAATTGGAGCTGTTGTTCCCCGCCTGCACTTGGCTGTTTCTCTCTCAAACCTGAAGAAAGCCTTTTATCCACCAAGCTCTGGTGGTGTCATGCTCCTGAAGGATGCTGCCTCCAGCGTATTGTCCTGGCTTTAGCTGGGATAGAGTTAATTTTCTTCCTATTAGCTGGCATAGTGCTGTGTTTTGGATTTATGAATGGCCCTGCAGAGGATGGAACACTGCAGACTGCGAACAACAGCATGTTCCTGGATCCCACTGTGATTCCTGGTTGAACTTGAGCAGATCTAGGGGCCTAACAGCCTCTTCCAATGTGAAAACTGAGGATGACAGAGAAGATCTTATTCTTTCATGCAGATAAATGCATTGGGTGCATTATAGCTTGGATCTTGTATTTTATAACACCTCTTTGCTTGTAAAAGGCCTGTCTGCCACCATTAGTCCCTTCTCCATGGATGAATTTGGCAATGCCTGTATCCCTGGTACTTCTCTAAATCATTCCTGGCTTTTAGCCAGGGCCTGTTTTTCTGTCCAGAAGGCACATGGCACATCCCAACATTTGTTCCTTAGGCTAGAAGAAGTGGTAAATGCTCCATCCCTGGCAGTGTTCAAAGCCAGATTAGGCAGAGCCTTGGGTGACATGGTCTAGTGTGAGGTGTCCCTGCCCATGGCAGGGGGTTGGAAGTGGATGATCTTAAGGTCCTTTCCAACCCAAACCATTCTATGATTCTATGACTGTAAATCCTTCCTTCTCTTTTTCTCCTTCCAAAACTAGGTGATTTCCCCAATCCTGCCTGCACCAGCTTGGACCAGTGATGAACCCGACCCCAATTCCCTGCTTCCAGGGCAGGTGCTGCACCAGAGCAGCCTTGATGTCCTTACTCCTGTTGGTGTGACCACATAGATTTGCAGGGAAAATCAAAGGGTGGATGGAAATAACCCAGAATAATGGGAATAGCTTTATTTTTACGCTTTTCCCATCATACCAGGCTGGAGCCTTCACTTTCCCAGAGGCTGTTGGAGAACTACATTAATTTGTTAGTGATTCAGAAACTGCTGCAGCGTCTTGGGGAGCCACTTACAGCCCCATCAGTCGCTCATTGATGCAGTGCCCCAGGAAAACAAGCGCCATTAGGATCAAGCAAACCCTGACTGTTCCTCTCCTGCATAATGACAGCAATTAGTGTTTGATGGCCCTTTGCAAGCATTAGTTAATTATCCCTTAGAGCTTCCTCTGGGAGAAGACTTGCTATTTTTAGCGTGCTTTATGCACAGGGAAACCGAGGCACCAGATTTAAAGGGTGTTGCACAAGGGATGGAGATGGAGACAGAGTCCAGCGCTGTGATTGTGGTCCTGAACATACTCACAGTTCCTCCCTGTCTCTTATGTCCACTGGAGCACGTTTGACTTGCACCATTAAATCGCATATTCCCTAGTGCTAGTTTGGATTGGAACAGCATTTTTTTACAATGGGGCATTTGCCTGAACCCACCAAACAAAACATTTAAGTTTTTTGGTTTGGTTTTTTTTATTTTTTTGCCTCCAAACTGGCCATTTTTGGAAAATGAAAATAAAGGATATTTTTGGCTCTCCTGTTGCTGCTCCCTTATTCCGCCTTTTCAAGGCAAAACCAAAGAAACGGAGAAAAGGGTGCAGCTAAAAATGACCAAATGCACGCACACACACACAACAATGGGCTAAAAATGCTCGTGTGCAGAAGACCATTGGGATGCAAACCCGTGTTGCCTATATATCAGCTATAAAACTACTGAATTGCTCCTTGATGGTTTTTGAGCAGATCCAGTATTTTGCAAAGCAACTTTTTTTCAAGCCAATCATTTAGTCGGGTTTGTTCACGAGGGTTTTACTGTCTCATAAAGTCCCTTTTTCACTCGAGAGGGCAGATGTTTGGTAGATTTATCTAGGGAAGCGAAATACATACATATACGCCTACTTTGCAAAGATGCACAACACCGATTTTGTGAACTGTTACATGATTTTACTGGTAGTTTTGCTATGTATGAGGTTTTTTCCTGATACATTGGGTTCTTAGGACACTAACACATTATATTCTCAGGCTTCATGATCAAAAAGTGAATTCTAGCTGAGAAACGTGAGCTGGAAATAGAGCAGAAAGCCAAGGGTAAGACACCAAGGTTGCCACTGTTATTATTAATGCCATATACTCCTGTGGGTTTTCAAGCAGGACACGTGAATTTTAAGGCCAGATTCAGGATTTTTCAGTGTGTGGAGCTGTGCCTCTGAGTGGTGATCACCATGGTGGAAGCAGTCAGCGCAGGGTTTAGTTTCCATCAATTCATGCCTTGTTCGGTCCATAGGTTGATAAATACGACACTGTTGAGCGTTAATAAAACATATAAATCCTCAGGTTAATAGAATCAGCTGAAAACTTGCCACTAACATGGACTTGTTTACCAAAGAAGCCTTAAATATAAATACAATAAATATAAATATATATCCTTTTTTCCAAAAATGGAAGAGATTTTCTTTAAAATCAGGTTTTCAGTTGGTTAACAGGTTATGGTATTTTGCTTAAATTATTATACATATGTTTCTCCCCCACCCCCCAGCAAATATACTCAGGATTCAGTGTATCTGAATCTCTGAATATCTGCATATTAATATCTGACTCTGCCTATCTGCTCTCTCCTTTCTGTAGTCTTCATGCCTCTGGTGCATAAGTATCTGTCACGATCCTTGAATCAAACATCTTCCTCCTTAAGAATCAAGGCCAAGCAGGGAGCCAATTGCTCTGTTTCCTTTGCAAATGACGCATCTCTTTTCAGTGAGCTGCAGAAATCCCTCAGACCTGAATGTCTTCATGGTACATCCCCAGATTGTGATCTCGGTCCTGAATCCTCTGCTTTGGCCTCATGGAGGGTTGTGATGGTCCTCTGAAAACATCCCATCTCCTTTGCTCCTTCCTCATTGAAGTTTCTGGTTGGTACTGGGGTATTTTCCTGGTGCTTTGGTATTGCGTCTAGAGCTGGGCTGGGAAGAAGTCACAGCTCATGGATGGGAAGGAGAGCTCCCATCTGCCTGCATCCTCAGCCCTCAGTCAACAGCATCACCTTACCTGTCTGCAGTACCAGCAGTCCTTCCTGGACACTTGTCCCTCTGTGTCTTCCCAAGTTCCCAGCAGTTGCTGCAGAGCAGAAGTAAGATAACTTTGCTCTCCTTGACCCTTCTTATCCAGCCATTAGCTGAAGCCCTTATTCCAGCTCTCCTTGCCACACATTGTGTGACAGTGTTCACCTACCACCTTCCCCACATTCACCCTTTACTCATTGCTGATGCCAGCTGTGAGAAGCATGGACCTCATGGGTTCAATCACCATTTGTCTGCTGAGCAGGATAAGTTCCAACTACACAGGCCAGGCCAGGAGGATTGGAAAGAGCTGTTGTGATGCTCTTCAATGGATAAACACGTGGAAGAACTGTTTTCTGAGCCTCTTCCTTCTCCCAGGGCTGAGCATGGGGAAAATACAACTTCTCTGCCTTAAACGGTTCCTGTTTTGTGGATGAACAAAGGCTATGAATATCCAGGCTGTCACTATCTATGCAGACAAATATGAGTTTCAATAAGGAATTTAGCCATTTAAGGGCCTGTGTAGAAGTGGTGTTCACATCTTTTGCACTGTGATGGTCTTTACCTCTGCCCACTAACACTTAGGAAGCCCCCAGGCTAGACTGGTCTTCCAAAGGGCAAAGATCTCACTAAAGGAGCTCTGCTGGAGGGAGTAATGAGTCAACATAATGCAGTTATCTGATTATCAGTTTTCTTTAGGCTCATTTCCTTCCAGCCTATAAGTAGAGAGAGGCTAAATTGCTACTTGAAATGTTATTTTGCAGTGTTATCATGTAATTCAGTATTTTTCTTTCCTCCTTCACTGTCATAATTACATTCTTATTCTGATTGCTTCATGTTTATAGATTATTTTAATCATGTTGACTTGCTAGTTTATGGGTTTGATCTCTTCTTTGTTCTTCTTTTTAGAGAACAAGAACTACAGGAATCACTTTTCTTACTGCAACAGGAGCTTGTCTATATCCCTTTTCAGATGGAATGGCCTTTATTGCTTTTAGTTATGTTTCTCACACCTGTTTGGGTGCAGAGATAATCTCCAGGCACAATCTGTCCAATTCTTCCTCCAATACTTCCTAATTTTTGTCAGTGAGTTTCTCACCAGCCACTGAATGTAAATCAGAATCCCCGGGGCATTTCATTTATTATCTCCAAGAAATAAGAAACAGCCCCTCGCTATAGAAATCCAGTATCTTGTTACAGACAAGGACACCTCAAAGGAATGATTTCCTTGTTTATATTAGGTGGAAAATGAGACTAAGAGAAGAAGAAAAAAGAGAGGCCACAACAGTTCCTTTCTGCAGTCTTTCTATTGCAACCTGCACAGTTGAGGTCTGGCTTTTTCTGCTCTTGTGAATCATAAAATCATGGAATGGTTTGGGTTGGAAAGAACCTTAAGATCATCCAATTCCAACCTCCTCCCATGGGCAGGGACACCTTCCACTAGACCATGCTGTCCAAGGCTCTGTCCAACCTGGCCTTGAACACTGCCAGTGATGGAGGCTCTGTCCAGCCTGGCCTTGAACACTGCGAGGGATGGGGCATCCACCACTTCTTTGGGAACTAGGGAGTAGAATGGAGATACCAAAGTGGTGGCATGCGCAGGGTGGCAAGTGTATAGGACAGACAGAGCTTTGGCTACAAACCGAGGATGCCAGTGCTGAACTCCCAGGCTCATTTATGGATTGCCATAGTGAATCCACAACCTGCTTTTTGTCTCCACATCCATTTAGGAGGTGTCATGATGGGAGTTTTCAGGTTTTGCCTGTGTAGCAGTCAGATGTGGGCTGTATTTCCCTGTAGGTGAGTCGCGGACCAGGGTTATTCCTGGAGCAGGTTCAGGGATTCAGCTTTTCCAACAGAGATGCCTTGGAAGGGAGACAAACTTCCACAGGCAGGCCCTGGATCCGTGCCCAGGAACGGGGCCGGGTGGACGTCAGCAGATTTGGTTCAGGGAGGAAGGTCGTGTGAAACTGCATCTCGGATCTGCCCACCCTTGCGCTTGTGGCTGAACCCAAAGACCCGGAGCCAAGGGCAGAGTTTCACCCGCACAGTGCCCCAGATTGACAACCTCTGCCGGCAGCCTGCTCCTGCAGGAAGGCCTGGTTGATGGGCTGTGTGCAGGGGAGCATTCTGTGATGTTCAAACTGAAACAGGGGAAGTTCAGGTTGGATATAAGGAAGAACTTCTTTTCTGTGAGGGTGCTGAGGTGTTGGCGCAGAGTGCCCAGAAAAGTGGTGAATGCTCCATTCCTGGCAGTGCTCAAGGCCAGGTTGGACAGAGCCTTGGGTGACATGGTCTTGTGTGAGGTGTCCCTGCCCATGGCAGGGGGTTGGAACTGAATGATCTTAAGGTGCTTTCCAACCCAAACATTGTATGATATGTATCTTTCTGGTGCATAGGATCTGTCAGGCTAGTCCTGCACATCCATGTCCTTCCTCTGCCCTTCCAGTTTCATCACACCATGTGTATGGATGAGTGCCTACTGCACTGACTCCTGTTTCCACCTGTATCCCAGAGCCTGTTTTCTTGGCCAGCAGGTTTCACTGCTAACCCAGCAGCTCCTTTGGCTCCTTTACCAGGTGTTGCTCGTTATGGCTCAGAGCACTTAAGGGATGTACAAAGGGGCAGCACCTGTAAGATGGATTTGGTCACTAACAAACAGGGGATGTTTGTTGAGGGATGCTCTGTGGTTGCAAGGCTCATTGGACATGTTGAAGAGGAGTGACCTGGGAAGTGTGCAGGTATCCACCATCCTTGGGGGAGTTTTAGATACTCAGCAATGTCAAACCTTTCTCTGAGATGAAGGTGGGAAGCTGAAATAAAACATTTCTTTCACCATGACTGTTATTTTTCTGTTTTATTAACTCACTCCTCCCAGTTTTTTACCCGGTAAAAGGGAGTGTGCTCTTTTCCCTTCTTTAATTTGCCAAATTAGCTTTATTTGCCAATTAAACCATTGCAATGAAAACATAAGCTATCTTTGATATAGATTTCCACCCCCAGTAGTTATGATCCAATAAAGAAATATACAAAGCTTTAATCAACATGAAAGGGAAAATCATAGGATTTTTCTTTGAATAACTTGTGGAGGAATTTCTCCTTTATGCATCTATCTACTCACGTCTGTTCAGGCAATGTATAACAAGGTATGAGGGAGGCATCCACTATTATCATTTTTACCGTGTAAGGGAAGAAGTTTGCCATGTTGTTTGGAGATGAAGAGGAGGAGACATCCAAATCAACCCACAAAACGTGAGGTTCATCTGACTGTATAGTGCAGGCATCTCCATCTTTACCAAAGTTATTTTGCTTACCATTGCAGACAACGGAGCATGGGCAAGCGTGAGCATTGGGCTGGAAGGATGGAAGTATCCAGCCATGGAAGCTGGACCTCAGACCCTGGAGATACAAGCTGTACTCCAAGTGGGGAGTCAGCCCCAGAGGGGTTAATGGGAGACTTCCACACCACTGTTTGGCCTACCTCAGTCACAGCCCTAGGGGCTGCTGGTGCTATGTGTTGCTTTTCTTGCAGCAGGGGATTTGAATGGGTAAGAGCTATTGTGCCTTTTAAAGCTTCCCAGCTCTCTCCTCAGCCTAAGCTGCTTCTAAATGGAAGACACTAGACCTCACAGCAGCCTTCCAGTGTCTGAAGGGAGGCTATAGGGTTGCCGGGGAGGGACTGTTCATTAGGGACTGCAGTGATAGACAAGGGGTGATGGGTTCAAACTGAAACAGGAGAAGTTTAGATTGGCTATAAGGAAGAAGTTCTTCACTGTGAGGGTGCTGAGGCACTGGCACAGGGTGCCCAGGGAAGCTGCGAATGCTCCATCCCTGGCAGTGTTCAAGGCCAGGTTGGGCAGAGCCTTGAGTGACATGGTCTAGTGTGAGGTGTCCCTGCCCATGGCAGGGGGTTGGAACTGGGTGATCTGGAGGTCCTTTCCAACCGTAACTATTCTATGATTCTATTACCCATACGCATGTTTTGTGAACCCTGCGGTTTCTGGGGTGGTACCACATTTCCACCAGTGCTGAGTGGCTCATTAGTATTGCAAAGGATGGACTGCAGTAATAGCATGGTGATAAGATGCTTTATCCAGTGCATCCCAGTCATTTTTAGGCTTTCTCTGCCATACTGTATCAATGCTTTCCTGATCCTGGAAGGGAGCCTCAAAGCTGGTTTTGAAACAGAAGAACAGAGCTACCTGCACACTTGCTCCAGTCTTGAACCAATGAATTGCCATTCATAAAAGTACAGTTTTCAGAGGTGACCTCCACACCATTGACACTGGTCCATGTTAATCTGTCTAACTGTGGCATTTTCAATTGGCTTTATGAGGTTCTGGTAAATTGTTCATTGGAAGGCGTGGAGACCAGAGCAAGAAGAAAGGGGGATTTACATTTGCTGCAGAGATGCTTTGCTTGCAATTTGAAAGCTCAGATCTCTGGGCTCTGTCCCCAATTTGAGCCATTTTGATGAAAGACTTAACTACTTTTGTTCTTTCTTTCCTTGGCAATGTAGTATGTGTCATCAGCTTTCAGGACCACCAAACATGCACAGGCACTCAGAGAAACTGCCATCCATGAATCCTGGGGCTCCATCACTGCCCCTTTGGACTCTCAACATTCCCTTTCCTTGCCACATTTTCCAGCTGTAGACGATGGAGAACCAGCCATGGAATTGATGTTTTTTCACCTATAAGACAATCATTTTCATAAGAAAGGGTTAATTCACGTTTGCGCACTATAAAGATTTCTTGTCTCCAAGAACTGCCTTATCCTGGAACAGAGAATTTGAGCATTATCGTGTCTTTGATTTCAAGCTGTTTTTTCTCATGCCCATGAGCCAGCACTCCCTCAAGTTCACCTTAACCAGCATAGCACACAGATGGGTCTGGAAATGACCTGGTTTTTAGGTCAGCAATACCATTTGATGCTGGCTCTGAAAATCACGTGTTCGCTTTCTGGGATAAAAGATCTGTGCTGATTTCTTCCCTGCTGTGTTATGAGGCCATGCTCAGTATCCTGAGCTGCCCTTTGAAGCAAGGAAATGAGAGTGATTACTTTAGCCACATGCTGGATATCTGCTCACCCTTCTGGATCCCAGAGGTAGTTTGCAGCCCCTTCCCCACTATGGTTCTGCCCATCACTGTCTTGCTCTGCAGTCATTTCTGCCATGACAGAGCTCTGAATGCTGCCACAGGATCAGAAAGGACAAATGATAGTATTTTAAGCACAGTTTTTGCTGATGGAAAATGTAGTGGAGGATTTGTCTTAATTTTAAATGAAGGAACATTGGTTCTTTTGGTAACAATTTTGCTCAATTCTAGAGGCAAGATTGAAGGAAGAAATGGTGTATTGACTGATAACCCAGCTTATTGCCCAAAGAAGTAGTAAATGCTCCATCTCTAGCAGTGTTCAAGGCCAGGTTGGATAGAGCCTTGGGTGACACGGTCTAGTGTGAGGCGTTCCTGCCCATGGCAGGGGATTGGAGCTGGGTGATCTTAAGGTCCTTTCCAACCCAAACCATTCTGTGATTCTTTCTCTGCTTTCTGAAATAACTCATTAATTTCTACTTTTTTCTCTGCAAGAATCAGATCAGCCTCATATGTGTGATGAGTTCCTCAAAACCTTCGCAGAAGTCCCTTTCTGCAGTCTTTGAAGAGTGTGAGTAATGTTTAATGTGAGCTTTTAAATATTTTTCAGCCTACTTGACCCAAAACTGTTCATGGGATAGGAATACAGAGGTTAAGCTCCCTCCTTAGCCCTGCTTACTTCTTGTCCTGGGTTCAGCAGTAGCATTCATTTTTTCTCCTTCTTAGTAGCTGGTGCAGTGCTGTGCTTTTGACTTTCAGCCTGGGAACAGCGCTGATAACACCGATGGTTTCAGTTGCTGCTCAGTAATGTTTACTCTGACCAAGGACTTTCTAAGTCTCATGCTGTGCCAGGGAGGAGGGGAAGCCAATGCATTTTTCTGAATTCCTTTGGCAGCAGAGTGCAGGCCACAGTTTGCTTTTACTTGGAGGAGCATTCAGTACACATGGAATTAACTGCCCCAGGGGTGGAAACACAGCCCCACCATCTGCCACGGACTGATGCAGACTGCACTGGAACAGGGGCAAGCTCCAGAACACCTGCAATACATTGATGACATTATTGTCACTTCTCGGTGTGCCTAAGGATTTATTTAGCTGTGGAAGGTTGCTCTGATCTCAAAATCCTTTGCAGAGGCTCTGCTTGGCCAAACACAGCTTTCCTGCTATAGGGCAAGGATGCCTCACACTATACCATGTCACTCAAGGCTCTGTCCGACCTAACCTTGAACACTGCCAAGGATGGAGCATTCACCACTTCTCTGGGTAACCCATGTCAGTGCCTCACCACTTCCACAATAAAGAAGTTCTTCCTTATATCTCACCTGAACTTCCCCTGTTTAAACCCATCACCCCTTGTCCTATTGCTACAGTGCCAATGCAGAGGAGGAAGTTGTGACAGCACCATAGTGTGTGTGACCCAGACATGGGTGTAGGGCTGTGTGCAGCGTCTGGGGCATGTCCAGTTGAACATGTTCAGTTTGGGAGGGACCAGCTCTTTGTGAAGGTGATGCTGGTCCCCAGAAATGCTCATCATTGTGGGTTTTGCTGGCTGAGATCTGTCTTTGGGCTAATGCCACTTCCGCTGGCAGAAAATGAATGATGCGGAGCTGCTGCAGAGTGTTTGACATCCAGAAACTGGCACAAAAAGCAGAAACTGGCACAAACAGCAGCATTACTTCACTGTTTGATGCTCAAGGGACAATGGAGAAGACAACCATTGTAGAAAGAGTTCCCAATCATTATGCATGAGGTGTCAAGTGTGACACAATTTAATCACCCTGTTCCTGACAGGTACCATGTGGTGGTATTGTCACAGAGAAAAGATAATTGTGACTCTAGCAAGAAATGGTGTTCAATAGTTCTTATAGCATTCAGGAGTTTTACAAATGTGGTTTTAGGCAGCTGCAGCAGGCGCAAGGAGCTTGAGGCCAGACAAGTGCTAAGTCAGGTACAAACACAGTGCTGATGGTAGGAAATAAGAAGGAAATGACCATGAAGAGGAGGTGAGCAATGCTGGGCAATGCTAATTTCATTTATATATTAGTTTAAATGGTAATTTAAAATGATCTAGAAGCCTTCATCCCACACCTCTTTCCTTCTCATCAAAGGGCAGGGGCTATGACGGGTATAAAAGATGCTTTTGAAACTTGTATTTGATGCTCAAACTGCTTTAGACAGTGTAAGCAGCACTGAATCCATGAATGGGATTCCACCTCACTTTGAAGAGAAGAAAAGATAGAAGCTATGTGAGGTACTGCTACAGCTAAAGAGGATCTTTGTTCTCCAAAACTGTAATAAAATCTGATAGTTTCCTGTAAATCTAGCCCAGTGATGCAAGTCCATCTTTAAATAAGGATATTATTTCCTGTTTTAATCTTATTAAACAATCAAGATAGTTCATATTTTATGACATATCTAAGGGTGTGGAGTCCTTTGAATAGGGATATTGGTGCCTTATTGATTCTCTGATAAGTGAGAGATACCACATCTCTTTGTGGTGTCTAAAGGATACCAAGATGTGCGTCCATGAGAGCTCTGTAGTGTGATTTGATATGTAGCGTCAGAGAAAGAAATGTCTTTTGATAACTTGTACCAGTTAAGCAAACTCTCTTCACTGAAGTAGTGAGGCTCATGTCTAACTGTCAGTGTTGCCAGTTTGGCATAAGTTTCTAGGTTTATGAATGTCACTGTCTTTTCCAGATGTTCCAACATGCAGGATGAGGCATGATCCATGCTAACAAACATCAGTGTCATTGGCATCCTTTCAATCCTTTGTAGGCTAGCAGCTTGCTACCATGATGACCTCTTGGGATACCTAAGGGTCAGCTCCCTGTGCTTTTGTTTCAGAAGCACAGATCCTCTATCCCTTCTGTGTTAGCATGTAGCTATATGAAGCTTACAAGTCATGATTAAGGGACCCTGTATCTGTCCTGTGAAAGGCAGCGGTGCTTGTCTCCATCACTCAATTATGCACCTACATTATTCAGAACATGCAGCAGTCTTCAATATGCAGTGTTAGAGCCCTGCTTAATCATGTCAGAAAGATGCATTCTTGGAGGGTTATACAAACTATTTAAATTAGAAATCACATCCACTTTTCATGCCTGAGGGTTCATAATAAGAACAAGGAGAGCTTCCAGGCACAAATAAAGGCGTGAGTGAATTTCTCATCATGAAATTACCACTGAGGTTATTATTGACTAGCTTTTGTTTCTCTTCATCATTAATGCTGTTCTGCTTCTTTGGATGGCTTATTGCAAAGAGTGCAGTTAGCATCCTATGCAGCAAACATGTGCAAGAAGCAATGTAAATGTAAAATGAGTTAAGTGAGATGCTGTTATTTAATGTGGACTTGCAAGATTAAAATGTCAGGTAAGAATTTTGGTCAGAGAAAAACTGTAACTGACCCAAAAGGATGGATTTGTTTACCAGCTGCATTATACCCCGTAAGATCATTTACTGTGACACTAGGTATGATTCCTCTTTGGAAGCATTTTATGCTGTGTTTTTGCTAGTGCAAATGACAGTGCAAAGGTAGGACTCATTTGCCAAGCAGATGCCCAGAGCTATCTGAGGTACCTGATGGCATCCAAAAATCTTTGTGGACCAGACAGAAAGAGCGCAGAACTTAGGAGTGAACGATCTCTTTCTGGAATCATAGCTCAAAGGTATCTGCATTAGATCAAAACGTTCTCCAAGCACTGCTATTGGAGAGATTTGATTTTGTGTGCTTCTAGTGCCATTTGACGTAGCCCTTGGTACCCAGATTGTTTGCATGGGGTTGGCAGAGAGAACAAAGGTCATACAGGAGAGCTGTGTTATAGTTGAAGCCAGATAGGATTGCCTAGGGAGTCTAAAATGGAACTAGAAACTAAGCAACTAAGTGAGCGCTGCCCACAGTCTAGTGATTTTAATGGGAGCTCAGACACTAGCACGCATGTACATACCAACACCGACATGTGGATATCCTAAATCTGAGTGCTACCAGTGATGTCAGATTGATTGGGAAGGCTCTAGGTTTTCTTTTATTCCAGACTGGTTTTGATAGAGCCTGATCTAATAAAACCATACACAATCAACAAGGGACTGCTTGTGTGGTTCAGCACACATGTGGGTTCAACCCCAACCACCTTGATATAGTTTACATGAATGCTGATACATAAATGGTCTCACATGGATTGAGGAGTATGTGAGGTCCAAGTGCCTGTTCATACAACATGGCCAGATGAAGAGCAGGCAAAATGCAGTCTGTAGGAAAGCATCTGAGCTTGGCTTTCTGTAATCATGAAGTATCTACTTTGAGTCGGAGCTATAGTCTGTAACCACCTTCAATGTAGACTTGGCCTGGTTAAATTCATGATCAAGACCTGCTCTTCATCTCAGTTCGCATAGACTCCTCTGGGTCTTTGTATCATAGCTGTAAACAGGATTAGACATCTCCCAGTTCCATACTGGGTAAATCTGCAGCAAAACTGAAGTTCGTAAGCAAACAAGTGAAACTTCCAGGCTTCAAGGAAGGCCTCATCAATCATTTGTGTTGCCAGTGCTAAGCACATATGCTGTCTATCCATATCTGGGACAGATTGGTGTTGCACAGTTTGGCCACTATTCTCTGTAATCTAATAAGAAAGAGAAAAGCACATTTATTTCAGTTAGCAACAATGAGATGTTCATTGAAGGAATCTTCTTCTTTTACCCCCAAGACACTTGAGTGTTTTTCCCCAATTAATTGCAAATAGCGGCTTAATTGAGAACCAGAGCTGAAAATAACCCTCTTCTCCTCTCCTTAAGGTCTCTCTTAGTTCCTTCTCTGTGGTACCAGAGATACATGAAGATCTTTCTCCTTACAACAGCCTGCTGGGTCAGCATTGACTTCATTTTATAGAAGCAGATCTGAAGGACATGGAGAGATCAAGCACCTTTCTCAGAGCCATCGAGAGAATGGGAGATGGCACAGAGACCTGAACCTGCTCCTCAGAGGGCTGGCATTGCGTGTTGAATCAGAAGGATTTTTTGCTTCCTTTATAATTTGCCAAGCAATGGTAAGAAACTTCTCTGCATGAACAATTGGGAATTCCTGGATGTGGCAGTAGAAGGAACAGAGGTTTTCCCTGTTTCTTTGTGATTTAAAGGAAAATCCTTGTAAGCGGTACAAGCTATATAGTGATGTTACGCTGAGCTGTTCCATTGCTGTGTTAGTGCTGTCCTACCCACTTAGTACATGTATCAGGAGCAGAATTTCACTGGTCATGGAGCATGCAATAGCCAGAAATGCATCCCTGCCCACGGCAGGAGGCTGGAACTGGATGATCTTAAGGTCCTTTCCAACTGAAACCATTCAATGATAGCAGTGTGCTTGTCTAGCCCTGTGTGTAGCTGAAAACATCCACACAGTTGTTTCTCTGATGTACTGGTGCTTTGTACACCCCTGAGCTACTTGCTGTGCCCTGTGGGTGAAAGAACTTCGAACCCTAGCACAGAGCACTTTGTCCTTTCCTGTTCATGGTGGGTGTCTAAGTCCCATAAGTATTCCTCAGCTCCTCCTGGAAGAGTCTCAGCTGGAAGGAGACTCCAAACCTTGGTTGCACACTGTCATTCCAGGGTAGAAACCTTCCTGCTCCTACCTGCAGCATACGAGGCACTCTGTATGGCAGTGAGTTGAAAAATGAGGATGTTTCACATGTGCCTGGAGAGCTGGAATTGCTCCAGGGACAGGACAAGGATGAAACACAAGAGCCGTTTCTGGGTTGTGTGTGGAAGTCCAGCAGCCACAGGCTGTTCTAACAAAGCCTGTGCACAGCTATTGTCTGCAAGGGCATACACCATCAAGTCTCCTGTTCTATGAGCAGCTCCCTGGGGTCATGCCACATGTTTGAAAGTCACTTTCCCATAGTCGGTTAAGAGATATGAAAAGCCAAATGCCTTTTTGCTTGCAGAACAGGAGGAAGAGTGTAGCAGCTTCCTCCCTCCTATTTGAGGGCAAGAACAGATGTGGGCATAGTATATAATTCCATGGGAATGCAGCTGTAATTTTGCATCAAGTTGTTATGCCAGCTACTAGAGAGGAGAAAGGATCCTTCTGGCTTGTTTCAGCAGAAACCTGGCCTCTGTTTTCATCTGTTTTCCTGGTAGCAAGATCCCTTACCACTTCAGTGTGTGCAATTAAAGATGAAAAGAGCATCTAGCATTTTCTGGCTGGGCGGATGGATGCAGAAGAGCTGTGGTAAAGCAGGATGTTCTTGGAGCTGAAGTTTTTCTTGGATGCTGGCCCAGGATTTGTTGGAACAGGAGCCAGTTTTACTGAAAGGTTCATGAACTCTTGAGGACTAGGTCCAGATTTTCTCTGTCAGAGCTCCACACAGCTCTGCTGGGGCAGGCTGCAGCACAGCAGCGCAGCTGTAATCATTCCAGGAGGAATTTTGGCCACGCAGAATTCAGCTTTGCTGTATTTGGCCATCGTTTCTGCCGGTGAGCTGGGATATCAGCACACTGGGGAAATGGGCTGCAGGGCTGGGTTGTAACTGGGAACTGGGTGCTTTACAGTGGGACTCTTTTGAGTGGGAATAGCACACTCAACATAGAGAACTTACAAGGTCTGGAGCTTTCATCACATCTCCTGTGTTTTCCCAACCATTTGCAGCCATTCTTTCATCTCTTTCCTGATTCCCCACATTGGTTATGCCCAGTGTTCATCCACAGTGATACGGACTTGTGTCCTCTGCGGCAGACTGATTGCTTTCATGCTGTGTTGGACTCTGTCCTCTGGACAATGCAAAGTCATCTGGGACCTTGTTTGAAGACACTAAGGCAGGGAGGGCTGAACTTATCTATGCTGCTCACTGAGGATGGGTTTTAGGTTAAAAACTGCCTATAGCAAACTGGGGGTTGTTTGGAGGAGATTGACTGGTTTACTGCAAAATAGACTGGGATTTAGCTGATGTTTATGCATTTGAGGAAGATCAGGGACTATGGCCCTGGAAATGACTGGGGAGCTAAGTTATATGATGGTAGTGACATATCCAGTGAGACCTGAGTCCAAAGGTCTCTGCATGACACCCTTGACTGTCATAAGGCTGTTCCAGGGCTGGCTTGAAAAGTCAAACCAAATATCTTGTCTTCTCTCTGGCTGAAAGCACTTCACTTTCATTGAGGATCCTCTTCCACGTGGTGCTCTCACCACATTTCCAGTTCTAGTTCCAATTCTCAGTGTACAGCTTCATTGCTTGTCATCCTTCAGGGTTAACCTGAAAGTCAACATGCATTGCACAGAGAAACTCAAGCCACTTGGCTGGGAAAGAAGCTGGGATCATTTCAGTGATCCTATCACAAGCTGTTGTCCCATGACCAATGCAGAATTACAGAATGGTTTGGGCTGGAAAGGACCTCAAGATCATCCAGTTCCAACCTCCTGCTGCAGGCAGGGACAACTTCTACTAGAGCAGGTTGCTCCAAGCCCCTGTGTCCAACCTGACCTTGAACACTGCCAGGGATGCAGCAGCCACAGCATCTCTGGGCACCCTGTGCCAGCGCCTCAGCACCGTCATAGGGAAGAATTTTTCCTTTATATGTAACCTAAATTTTCCCTGTTTCAGTTTGAACCCATCACCCCTTGTCCTATCACTACAGTCCCTAATGAAGAGTCCCTCTCCAGCATCCCTGTAGCCCCCTTCACACACTGGAAGCTGCTCTGTGGTCTCCACGCAGCTTCTCTTCTCCAGGCTGAACAGCCAGAACTTTCTCAGCCTGCCTTCATATCATCATGGATATGTCCCTGGTGGCCAGGGACAGAGGAATTACCAGACAGGGTCAGCTAATAGTCTTTAAAAGTAGCCCACGCCGCATACCTTGGGATGCTACGGGTAGTCCTGCCATCATGGGATAATCTACCAGCAAGGAGGTGTTCCTCACAACCTCTATTAGTCGAACATTGCCACACGTCTTGAAGCACAATTGTTTCTCAGCCTTGACAAAGTCCTAGAGACACTGCTTTAAATCATAAATAACAGAAGTCTGGATTTTCTTGTTTCTCATGTAGAACGGGTTTCCAGAGAGGTCTGAGGCACTCTGGTACATTGACACATCTGTAGCATGTACAATTACAGGTGGATCAGTAATGGATATAGTTGTACAAGCATTGTGAGGTTTGGACATCATAGCCAAAAGTCTTGTACCAATCAGACTCATGTTACCACTTCTCTGGATGTATTTATTCTTGGAATTCTAAAGTATATTTTTCCCCCATGCTCAGTTAATTACCAAATGGAGGAAATTAAGTTACACCATTCCGGGGAATAACCACCTCACTGCTTGATTCCATCATATGTAATATACTTTATATTTAGGCACATGCTGAAGTTCTTTGCCAAATTATAGCTTTTCTGAGTAGAGAAAGTGCAGTTTTCTGCACTTTTGCTATGATATGCCTCCTCACTGGTAATACTGCTTTGACAGATGTGCCTTTCTGCTCTCACTGATTTGATTGATTTTACACTCAAGTTCTAACTATGTTGGAAGAAATTACTCATTCTGGTCATAATTTTGATAACCTTATCAAGGAATTTTCTTCCAATAGAGTTACATTTTTAGGCAACTCCAGATGATCAATTGTCCTGAGTTCCCCGGACCTCCACCTCACTGGAGGGCAGTGGAATTTAAATAGTAATTTATGCTCTGTGTGTATGTAGTTGCTGTGGAGCTGCCAGTAAATATTAATCCTGCTGTCCCAGCCTTCTTTTCCTTCTTGAGTGTAAAGAGATTTTTCTTAAGCGCATTATACCTTTCCCATGTGAACTCTGCGTTAATCATGTAAGACATTATATTCTGAACACATGACTCAATGGCTTGCTAGGCTTGTGTCTAAATGAAAGAGCCATTTATCAAAACCCACCCTGTGCCTTTGGGAGAGATAGCTTTTTCATTTAAATTAGAATTATCCTATTGTTTGGCAGATCCCATTAAGACCATCTACTGAACCCAATCAGAGACCTTCATAACAATAAGAAATGGTAATAATAAGGTAAGTTTCTGTTTTCCTGACTCAGCCGAGGGAATGTAATTATGTGAACATCAAAACTTATTTTAGGAGTGCTGCCTAATAACGCGGCCTATTTTGCTTTTACAGGCTCAGTTGATTCCATTCTCCTGTGGCTCAACATTTCAATGTAGATGTTGGTAAATGAATTTAAAACAAAACTGTGTTTTGTCAGTAGTTTTCCCCAGCTATTTATTGCGCTTTCCGCTTGATGCCAGGAGTCTTTCCCTGATTGCAGTCTAGTGGCAGGATCTATAATGTCCTCTCCATGACACTGACTGGTCCAGCACTGAACATAAGAATAACTTGTCCTATGACACTCCATCTCTGTTTTGGATATATGCCTCTTCCTGCTATATTTTCTTCCTGCTATATCTCTTTCCAAATAGAGTTTCCAGCCAACTCTTACTATGTGTTCATTTTCATCCTGTATTGGCTGGTGTCATTCTTTCTTGCTTAGACAACTCATCTATCTGCATTAGATGACTTGTCAAGGTCATCTTCTTTCAGCTTGTTTGCCTCCATGACTTTATTTTCACATTGATGCCTATGTCCATGTTTGTTCAGCATCTAGGGTACTACCCTGGCTTTAGTCTCTCCTTGTTGCTTGTGTGGAACGAGCACCACTTGATGACTGTGTTAGCTAGCAATTATACTCCATGTAGGATAGCAAACTTTCCTTGCTTGATCTTTTTAATGCAAGTTGGATATACACTTTCAGTGTTACCTGGTATCTGTTTAGTTGTCCTTTATCAGAGTGAGGAGATATTTTCATTGACTGTTTAGTCAAGTTAGGCTTTCCAAAAGTTTAAAGTAAATAAAATAAACAAAATATGGCATAGATAAGGCCCTCAGTGCCGTGGGTTTGTGTTGGACTTGCAGTGCTGGGGTAAAGGTTGGACTTGTTGGTCTTAAAGGTCTTTTCTAACCTGATTGATTCTATGATTCCATGATTCCTATAGTGCTGAAAGAGAATGTTTTCTAGTAAAATACTTAAATTCTATCCTTTGCTGTCAGTGGTATCTTGCTTGGCACTTTTACCATGGCTCCACAGAGAACAGAATTATGAACCATGCAGGGAAATTGTGAATGTAAATTACATATTGCAAAGTATAAATTTTTGCCTATCTATTTTCAGGTGGGGAAAACAGTTTAGCGTCTAAAACAAGCCATGGGTTCAGTAACATGTACAACAGCAGTGTCAATCCAGAGTACTAAGGGAAGAGAAGATGACTCAGTTGGCTGCATTACTACATGGTGTCCTAGCACCGCGTTGCAGGGAATTAGGCACAGGAACTCTTTTGTCTTCCCTTCAGGGACAAAGTGGGTGAATCCACTAAAACCAGCCCAAATCTCCTCTTGCCTCTGATTGTTTTTAATGGGAGGAAATGGCTCCATTCCTGATGCTTGCATAGTTCATGCCCTTGGTGCTGGTTTTCTATTTCAGTCCTAAGAAGGTTTTTGTTCTGCAGCCCAGCAAGGTCATTGATCAACAAATCACCACCATGAAATCCCTCCAGTCAGGTCTGAAATGGAGACTAAGCCCCACTTTGGCAAGCAATAACTCTTCTGAAGTAGGTACATTGCAGCTAGGTGTTTCCTAGGCACAGGGACTGGGTGAAGGGGATGGCAGCACTGCCCTTTGCTACTGTAAGTGGTTGTGGTCACCAACCTTGAAGTTGCCTAGGGAGAGGAGCATGCTAGGGAGTCAGTTGTGAGCTCCAAAGTGTGAGCTCGGAGGCTGCACCACAGTGGCTGCAATACTGACAGCACACCCCTGTCCTCTTCCCCACCACCACATCCTGAGCTCCTGTGAATTAAGGGAAAAGAGCAAGATGGGCAAAAAGAGGAAAGAAATGTCTTTATTGTTCTAAGGGCAAACATGGGCATGGGAAAATGCTCCCGTTGATGCTTCAGCTAGGGTCAAGCTGTAGAAATATTTAATAACTGCTTCTTGTGCAGAGCATTTGCTTCACAGTTTTGTCTTCTTTTTCCCAGAGCAGGTACCTGGGAAGTGTTAATTCTGCTCTCCACTAATACCCTGTAGCTGCTCGCTGCTTCTGCTGCTTTGCTTCCTGTTGTATATATGAGGAAGCCTATCATTTGTCCCTGCCCATGTCAAGGGGATTGGAACTAGATGATCTTAAGGTCCTTTCCAAACTTAAGCATTCTATGGTTTCCAAGGGGGGGCTCTGCAGTCCCTGGTATGGTTTGAAAGATTTCTTAGCTGAGCAGGAGAGGGCAGCAAAACATAAGATACCGCTAGAATGAAGGATATCCCCTTGCAGAGCTTGCAGTTTGTTTAACAGCTTCTGGAAAGGTACACTGGTGTGGAGTGGGATTTGGGGGTGTCCAGTGATGTTAATGGGGGTGTTCATGCAGACTGGACAAAGTGTCTGGTGTGGGAAGATTGCTACAGCTCATACTCCAAACACTCCTGCAGGGAGAGGTGATGTGCACCAGGATGAAGAGGGCATCTCCTTGCTCCTTGGTGGATGGACAAAGATGTAGGAGCCTTGATGCCCTGCAGAGAATGGTGTGTAAGGGCAACAGCCTCAGAAAACAACAATATTCTCATTGAGAAATGTGAATATGGGGTCTTGGAGAAGAAGATGCCTCTATTTCTTGCCTCATGACTTGCAGCCAAATGTTTCCAACTCGCTGATAAAGGGGAAATAAGGGAGAAAGTCTCAACAAAAGAAAACCAAGATCTTGGCAACAGTGGGAGCAAACATAGTCCATGGTGTGGAACAAATAAGGAGTGTTGAGGAATGCAGTTACTGTGGCAACCTGGTAATAATAGGTAACAGCGGTACAGAGGTGGAAGTAAAGTAGGAACAGAACAAGGAATGCATCTAGAATTACCAATATGTTAGTCAAAATCTGAAGCAATAAAAACCTTGTCAGAGCATTAAAACTGAAGCTATGCTGATTGTGTTTTATTTGGCAGAAGGGTGACCTGAGACAACTGCTCCTGAATAAAACAACAGAGTTTTCACGCATGGTCTGAATGAAGAGGTAAGTGGTTATAAATCTGAAAGCACAGGAGGGACCACAGGGATACCAGTGCATTAGAAAGCACCATTTGGGCTACGTAGAATAGGAGGGGGGTTTATTGCACTGGGACAGGGGGATTCTTGGGTGACATGGTCTAGTGTGAGGCATCCCTGCCCAAGGCAAGGGGTTAGAACTGGATGATCTTCAGGTCCTTTCCAACCCAAACCATTCTATGATTCCCAGGGCTGCATTCACATGGGATACAGCTGGAATGCAGTGTTATACACAGACCTGGCTTTGAGCTTAGTAAGTCATTAGACTTCCAGATGGAGACTTAGGCTGCCTCTCCTGACTTCCAGGAATTTAATACCAAAGGCAAACCTTCCACAAAGGTCCTATTCCCAATATACTGACTGCACAGATCTTCTCTAATTACTGGGATGTGTTTGGTCCAAAAGCTAAGATAATGCTCTGGGGGTAAGACTGGTGGAGATCCACTGCCACCATCCACTAACACCAAGAGGAAGCTGTTCAGAACCAAGCAGCTTAATTCTCTGGAGATATACTCAAGTTGCCTGCATACTCTCACTAGGATTAATGTGAAAATAAATCTGATTGCTGCCATGGTTTTACATCACATTGAACTAGGAGTCAAAAGCTGCCTTCTGTGGACACTGTACAGAAATAGTACTTTAGCAAGGATGCCAGATTTCAGTGCAAGGGCAAGGTTGTACAATGAGGCCCTACACAGCAGCAGGAAAAAAGGCAGCCATGGCCAGGCAGATGAATGTGATTAGACACTGTTAGTGCAGCACAGTAGTTCTGATGGTAAAGAAACATTCTCTACTGTAGGAAAAGCTGCTGTTTTGAGAACTGCTTTTGGGGCAATATTAAACTTTAGTGAAATAGAAGAAAAAGCCATCAGTGGTTGTACAAACATTATGTTGTGAAGTGATCAATACTATTCAGAGAAAATATGAGATATGCTCACTTTCTTTCATCTCAGCATATTTTCAGATGGCCAAAGGAACTGTTACCAGAATAGGCAAATATGTGAACACAGTATTGGAAGATTATAATGTAAACTTAAGGTGAAATAAAACAGAGTAAGAAAGTCAAAACAAAACCTCTCTGCTTTACTAAACCAAAACATTTCAATATGAGACTGAAATGTGAAAGTCAAAACAATCCCTGTTCCTCCAATTTTCCTGTAAGACATTTCACCAAAATCAACTTGTTTCAGCTTATTCCCCAAATGTTTACAGGTGGAAAATCAGTGTGACAAATGTTCCCAGCTTACTATAAAGACAGCACACCTGAAGAGTGGTCTCTTTGTGGCCAACAGAGTTGGGCATCTTTGGGAAGGGAGTCATAGCAGCTTTCCCAGCTCAGCTGCCCATGATGTGTGTCCTGCCTCTTGGAATCAAGGACCTTTGTGAATATCTTTTCCATCAATTAGCAGCAAAGATAGTAAGACACCAATGGTGTTCTCTGATTTGTTAGGCTTGATGGAGTCTTGCCTTTTCTGACCTCATAACAGCCTTCTAGTACTTGAAGGGAGCTACAAGGATGCTAAAGAGGAACTCTTCATCAGGGACTGCAGATCAGTGATAATGGGCTAAAACTTAAACACAGGAGATTTAGATTTGGTATAAGGAAGAAATTCTTCCCTATGAGGGTGCTGAGGCGCTGGCACAGGGTGCTCAGAGGAGCTGTGGTTGCTCCATCCTTGGCAGTGTTCAAGACCAGGTTGGATGGGTCTTGGAGTAATCTGTAGCGGAAGGTGTCCCTGCCCATGGCAGGGGGTTGGTCCTTTCCAACCCAAACCATTCTAAGAAGTTTCCAACATATAATGGCTTTTCTTTTTTTGTAAAGCAGGGAGTTTCTGCTGTGGTTGATACTGTTTTCCTGCCAAACTCATTTGAAATTCACCTCACATATTCTTCTGCAGCATTTGCAAGCAGGGAGGGAAGGACTGTGATTTCAGCAGCAGTAATATGTAAGTGCTATCATTATTAATAACAATCTATATTTCAGTACTGCTTGGAGGCCTCAAATAAGATTAGTGGCTCATTATGTTAAGCTATATGTAAATACACAGGCACAGAGTGTTTCGTAAAGCATCCCTTATTTAGATGAACAAGACGAAACGGGGGAGAAGAAGAGGAATGTTTATGACTTTGAATTTATAGAAGAGTTAAAAATTAGATTCCGATTACGTTTGACTCTGAACAAAACTGGCCAAAAAAGAAAACTAAATTTTAGCTTTTTCAGGCCAGGCCTATCAAGTTGTCTTAAGAGAGTTTGGTGTTTTAAAGAAGGTTTCAAGAATATTACCTTAGGATAGAGTTAAGTCTCCTCATAACCTTACAACTGAAGGCAAATAGAAAGGAAATTGTTGGCTGAGATGTGTTATTCATATGAACTTCCTACTGAAATGATTAGGTGTCTCAGGAGACAGTTTCTGGGATACAATTCCCCCTGGATATCCCTAAGGTGGAATCACAGAAGTCTGATTACTTTTATGGAACAGCAAACGAACATTGACAATACAGCAAGCAAAGAAGAACAATTTTCAGTGTCTTTTTTCTTTTCCCCTTGATTTTAACCCTGACACAATATTATCCAGAATAACTTGTGCGCTTCCTTTGCCAGCTACAGCCAACATGAGTCCCAAACAGCCTGATCCCTTTGAAGCTTCTGTGAGGAATAGTCCCATCAGTCTCATTCCTCCAGACCAGCCTGCAGCATGCTCGGAGTCTGCATGTTTTGTGTGTGCAGCACAAAATACTGCAAAAAAGCATCCAGAAACCAAAACCAAAGCAAACCTCACATTCCCACTTGTTCAACTCATGCTGTGACTCTGCATGCATTGAGAGGTTCAATTCACACATTGATTTTCTGAAGTGAGATTTGTGTCCACAGATGCCTGAGAACCTCTATATCAAACCCTTTATTGCATTCCTGTCTCTTATCCCCTTTTTGTCTTTGCACATGGTACTTGAAAGGTACCTAAAATAAAGCTCTTTGGAGGCAGGGGAATTTCACACACAGGTATGCCTCTTTAATATGCAACTTCCTTAACTTCTACAAGTAGTCGTACTATTTTGGTTCCTTTGCTCTAGGAAATGTGAGTCCTTTGTCCCTATTATAATCAGCTAAGCTAAAGCTGCTGTGGCCCCAGAGGACATTGATGGTTTTCCCTGATGGGAACTACATCGCACAAAGAACATCTTTTGTTCGTTGTGTGACATAAGGACTTGATCTGGACAGGAGAAGTGAGCCTCCTGGAAAGCAAAGATAAATCATCGTTAAAAGCCAGTTCACCCAGTGACAAGGCTAAATCAGCCCCTGTTGCTCCAAAAAGCATTTAGATGAACAAGTGAAACATTTAGGGATGGAGAATAGGAGAAACTCAGTGACTGTATTTAGTGATATTCATCTCTCTGCAGCTTTCACTCCACTTTGGGAGAAATACTGTTCCAGCACCTCTGCAAGGAGGAAGAGGTAGGCATCAGCTGCTTTATAGTTGTTTTCTATATACGTATTTAGAACGTATCTTGACCAAAATACCAGCATCACCACCAGCTGAGTCCCCTTTACCCTCTTGCTCCCCCAGCAGCAAAAAGTGCAAACTAAAATGGCCAATTCTTAACTATTTTTCTGTTCTGTCACGTAAATCTCAGGTTTAAAGCTCAAGAGAGATGATGGAGATGAGTGTGCAGAGACCAGCAGCTGGAAATGAGGCAGCCTTCCATAGATCCACCTTCCCTTTGGCAGGCTGCAGACCTGCATCCAGCTCAGGGAAGGCCCTTTAGCTGCAATTACTTGACTTACCAAGTCCTAGTAGGTGCCTTGACAGCCAGACCCCTTCCTTTCCAGTGTTTGCAAATGCGGCAGAACTGATAAACACATCCCCTCTGTCGTCTTCCATAAAGGCAGTTGTTTTTTTAGTTTTGCCAGTGATTTAGACTCATTTCTGTGCCATTTATGGCATTAAAGACTACTCAAGGCTTCTTAGCAAGAGTCAGAACAGATCAGAGGCTGGAGCTGAGCTGTTCCTACTATGGGAGAAGAGAAGGAAGAAGAGCATTGCACAGTGGGATGGAGATTTGTGATGAAAAGCTCTGGAAAGCTGGGCCTGCTGCCCCACCATAACAACAGATCTATTCAGGCCCAAGCTCTGAGCCCTCTGTCAATGGCAGCAGATACCCTGTTTTCCACAGCAAAAGAGGCAGCAGAGCTGTGGCAATGTCACAGGTGGTGTGTAGGAACATGCACCTTTGTTTTCCAGTGCTGAATGGGGAGAAAAGCAGGAGTTGAAAGGCAAAGGAGCACAAAGTTGCTGATCCTATTACTCCTCTTTCTTTCCACAAGCTCTCAAAAGCCATGACTTTAGCGTGTGCCCAAAAAATTAAACCAGATTATTCACATTTTCCAAAATCACAGTTTGAATATTCACAGCTTTTGGGCTGCCAGGGGGTAATGAATGCATGTAAGAAAAAAAATCAAACTATGGGAGGTTGCATTGCTCACCCGGGACCCATGATGAAGGCAAATGTTATTGGACCAAAAGGCAGGGTGCAGGTAAGTCAGTTGGCTTCCTTTTATTATAGCAAAAGCAAGAAAAGCTCTGTCTAAAAAGCCCAGTAAAATCCAGCTTCCAGTTCCGATGCTTTTTGTCTTATAAATGAATGCTGATGTTTTGTTTTCTGCTGGGCTTAGGGGATCAGTGTAGAAAGCAAAGTTAATTTAACTAACTGGGACAAAATAACAAGTTTATTCCTTAACAAACAAAACAAGATATTCAAGCTTATGGCTGGTAGCAATGGTTCAAGAGGGCTTGAATCCTGGTATAGTCTCTGGAGAAAGAATTTTTCTGAAGAAACAAAAAATAGCAACAGGCAAGAATTTCCTCTCTACAGAGAAACAGCACTCCATCAGTTTGAGCAGATAAAATGTTTTCTTAACTCCTATGGCATTTCACAATTGATGAACGTTTCCAAAATAGAGATAGTTAAAATATTATCTCTTTCCCACAAGTCTCTTTGGCTTATTTTCTGGCTTTGTTACAGTTGTGACCCAGGCATTTTACATTTATAATCACCACCATCTCTGCTGAGATGACTAATTAATGTGGCTGCCATGTCTAATTGCAGTAATGGATATCTCACACCCTCACATTGTGCTTTGACGTAGTTTGCTATCATTTTGAACCAGGGATCCAAAAAAAGACAAGAATTATTGCGTCAGTCAATGGTTTTATTCAGCTGAAAAACAGGAATAAATGATCTCAGAGTATCTTATCTCTGTTTCCTCATTAAAACCATAGGAATGATGCAGGGTGCTTTTCTACCAGGTCTCTTCTTCGAAGTTATTTGTGACTATTAAAGACCAGGCGATGGTTCTACAAGTAGAGAGATGGTCAGAAAAGAGGTGACCAGAAACTTGCCCTTTTTTAACCCTTCATTTTTCTTCAAGGAAATGGACACAAAGCCATGGTGTTCCACCAGTATTTCTCTAAAGTAATAACTCCAAAATCACTGCACAAAGAAAAGTTACGAAGAGTACTTTGGTGTTAAAATTCACTGATCCCTGGAGAATTAGATTTCCTCCAAGAACCTGTTTTCAGCTATGTCAGACACAGAGCTTTTCCCAAATCCATGGCAACGACAGTCACCAAAAGCAGGACTCTTCAGCAATAGACTGTGCACAAAAACCCTTTAGCACAAGGACTTCAACTTTGATTCCCAGCAAGAACTGTTGTGCCTCACCCACTTTCTTTCATATATTATACATCAGATTAGTTCAAATTCTTTTGGAAATGTTGAACATGTAGGGAAAAAAAAAAGTCATAGAAATGCCAAAATGAAAAATTAATCCTCCACATCTAGATAGCAGATCCTTTTTCTTTTCTCAGCTAGAAGAGAGGGAAGTTTGGCAGGGACCCCAGACATCAGTCTGAATGTTGAGTTGGTAATGAGAAAAAGCATGTAGGCCACTGATGTGCTACCTGGAGATCATCTGGGAGTCCAGGGGAAATACGGTTATTTATTAATAAAAAAAGAGAAAAAGAGGAAAAATATTCAGGCAACTGAATGCTAAGGAAGCATTTAATCTCACAGTCCTGGCTATGGTGCATGTATTTCAGTAGTATAGAATTCCACCACACCACTTTGCAAATTCATCTCTATGCTTTCTAGAAGCGATGCTGGATCTTCATTGAGTGTGGGCTGGTTTTTCTCAGTGCTGAAGGAAAGACAGCCAGGTCAAGAGGTAAAAGTATGTTTGGCTTTGTGGGAAAAGCAGACATCCGGGGAAAACAAGCTTTTGTGTTGTAAAGCTGTTACGCAGTTTATGGCATAGCGAGCCCATGTGTGCTGTCGTTACGCATGGAGGAAGACCGTAATGCGTAAGCCCTCTTTCTTTACACACATTTTAACTTATCTTACTGTCATACTGACCACCAGCAGTACTTCACTGCTGTTTCCAATATCTTTTCCTCACCTGAACCTCATCGGCTATAGCACTCTGTTACTGGAGACACTCTGCCTTTCTTCTTCAGTCTCCCCTTTTCTATCTTTTCCATGCTGAACACAATCTCTACAAGCTTGAGCTACCCATCAGACATGATGGTCCATTCCGGCTTGAGATATTCTATGATTCTATTGTCTAAGGTGCCTTCCCTTTCTGGTATGCAGTGTGCTTTCTTAATGTCTACAAAGACCATCTGTTGAGCTTGCAATTTCCCAACTATGAAGCTACCAAGAAGAAAAACTTAAAGACTGAAGATGCATTCCTTTTCCTTTCTATCCTCCATTCCTTCCTGAGTGGCTCTTAGGCTTGTCTTCAAGCGGACTCTTAGGCTCGTGTTCAAGCAGGAGGGATCAGGATTCTGTGGTAGCAACTCACAACTATCTAAACATGGTAATACTGGAGAATAATAAATGATGGGAGCTTCTGACATGAGAGAACAAGCTGAGAGAGCTGGGACAGTTCAACCCGCAGAAAAAGCTCAGAGGGACCTTATCTGTATGCATAAATACTTGATGTGGGGAGGTAAAGAAGACAAAGTCAGACACTTCCCAGTGGTTATGACAAGACACAACAGGCAGAAAGGGAAATATAGGAAAATAGGATTCGTTTGGTTTGATCTGGTTTGTTGCTTGCTTGTTTTATTGTGGGGATGGTAAAACAGTGGAAGAGGTTGCCAAGAGAGGCTGCGTGTCACCCTCCTTGGAGATACTCAAAACTTAGACCAGCAAACTGCTCTGCCTGGCCCTGTTTTGATGAGAGGGTTGGAGCAGGTGATTTCCTTGATAAGCTCAATAATTCTGTGATCTTCCCATAAAAACATCCCAATTACTTTGAAGCAGAGACCCTTTACACCTGAAGATTAAAACAGGTAAATGAAAAGAGGGACAATGTTAAAATTAAGGTTTCATCTAATACTCTTTAATTTCTGAAAGCTTTATTTTCTCTCTTATTCTTGCTTAGTCAGACATTAAATAGGTTAAGACCATAGTAATAGAACAAGACACTTGATATTCCCTTGTGTACAGTGAATACAAGGTACTTCATCTTCAGAGATAAATGACCTAAGGGCTTTTCCCTTTGTAAATCCATGGCAGCTTCATGCTTTGAGCTCCTGCAGTTCTCTTCTTCTGAAGTCACAGCTAAATCATAGAATTATAGAATAGTTAGGGTTGGAAAGGACCTTAAGATCATCCAGTTCCAACCCCCCTGCCATGGGCTGTGTGTAAACACAGGCACTGCCTAACAGACCAGACTTTATTTTGGAAGAGACCTGGAAAGATTTTGGAGTCTTTTCACAAATGTCATTGATGATTTCTGGTCAAATCCCAGTAAGACTCCCTAAAACCAAACAAGCAGATAAACAAAATATCCCATAGCTGGGTGGCATCCATCCTTCCTTCCTTGACTTCAAGCCTGTGTATAGAATCATACGATGGGTTGGGTTGGAAAGGACCTTAAGATCGTCCAGTTCCAACCCCCCTGCCATGGGCAGGGACAATTCACATTAGACCATATCACCCAAGACTCCATCCAACCTGGCCTTGAACACTAAGTGTCTATGCATATTCTTATATATGTGTCCAAAAAGCTAACAATTCTCTTTATTTAGAGGTGATCTTATTCTAATGAGTGATTTAATGGAAAAATAGGTAAAATTTAAAACCTGGGGGCAGTTTTACTGCTTCTATACTTGTTGTTAATCATCCTTTCATTCATCATCAAGGTATTATGGCACTAACAGATTTGTACACAGTCTGCTCCTTTTCCTTTGCCTTCTTTTGATAACCTGAATTAATTTGTCTGTGATGACAGTATTTTTCCCAGATAAATTTGGAGAGTGAGTCTCTTTCCATCACTGTTGGTAAATATACTGCCATTGCTGGACATGAATTGCGTCATACAACTACTTTCAGGGAATTCTAGAGTAAATAACCATCCATCATCCTGGCAAAGTCTCAGCCCTTACATCTCTCTTAACCACAGCTGTTGCATTTCTCTGCAGGAGAAAAATGGGCTTGCTGAGGAGGTCTGATATGTTTTTCTGTTTTTCTAAGGACTTTAAAGATGATGATGAGAATCTAAAAGCAGAGCCAGCATTTGTGATAGCAGGATTGAGCAGAAAACACTGGTAGGAGTTGGTCTCATCAGATTTTTTCAATGGGAAGGTGGGATGCTATCCATCCAAATGGGCCAGAGATTCTGCTAGGATTTTAGCATTTGTATTGAACACTTCTACTGGAAGTTGCTTCATTAGGCGATTAATATGTCACTGGCGATGCAATCTCACAGTCCTACAGTATCTGCAGTGGGTAGAGACTGAGAGTCTAGAGTGCGACTGAGAGCCCTGTTCCCAATTGCAGGAGATAAGGATCCACCATGGTTTCAAGCTGCTCAAGCAAGAAACCTGTGGTCTAACTTGGGATTATTTTCTGCTTACTCATAAAGATGATCTAGTTGTCATGGGAAGTGATAAACTGGTGAAATGAGGGACTGGTGGTGTCTTTGCATAGAGCAGAGAACAATGAGAAGCAAAACACTTTTCCTGTCCTTCCACTGGGACCCACTGCTTCCCATAGGACTGGTGTGATAGAGGCAATCATCCAGCAAGTTCATGAGTTTATTGGATTGTCTGTTATTAAATATATGGGGCAAGTCAATAGTGCCTTCGGTCCTATCTTCAGGCAGCGAAGTTCCTAAAATAAGCATAGTTACCAAAGCAGATGATGGGAGGGTATATTAGAGAAGAACCATTTTCTGTATGACTTCTCCTTATATTCATCTTTAACTACCCTGTGCTTGTAATACCCTAGGGAAGGTATGCTAGGAGCTCTGAGCTTTGCCTGTACAGATATTCTTGAGGTAGACAAATGGCCAAGAAGCACTGTGAAGCCCATATGTGGGGTTTGTGTTGTGTTTGACAGGCGTCTCAGCCGCTCCTGTTTCCAAGAGAGACTTCATCTCCCCCAACATAGCCTCTCCAACGTGCATCTAAAAATGCCCCCAAACCACAAATTGATTTGAAAGTTCACAGTCTCTGGAGCAATGGCAATGAGCAGTCAGAAAATTGAAATCTTGCTCATATAGTATTCATCTAGTATCTAGTCTTTGATGAGTATGACATAGATCATGGTGTGTTCAACGTTGTATTCAGTGTTAACCATGCCTAACACAAACGTCAGCCAATGGCAGAAACCTTTTCTTAAGAAATTATTCCCCACATTCCAACAGAAATGGAAAGATTCGGAGCTAAGAGAGACATTGCCTTTTATGAAAATGCTGTTACTGGCAGCCCTTAAAGGTGGGATCAAGGGATTTAATAAATGTAATTTACTTTTTATTACTGCTTAGAACCGGAGCTACTTTGGAGTGAAATGGGTACGAGCTGTGGGAAAGTGCTACCATAAATCTCTCCCCATCAAATGAATCTACCCAGAGATGTATTTTACAGCAGTGTTTTGAAATGGTAAGGGTAAATCTAGGCTGTGATTTGCAGGGGCTGTGTGTGTCTATGCTCCTTTGCTTTTGTAATCAATCGCATGTGATTCTATGTCTTAGAAACAGTTTTCCAGCCAAATTGTCTGGGAACCATTCTCTCTGATATCTTCCTAAAGGAATTTGATTAATTAATACATCTATTGAGTGTTGCTCCTAAGGTGCAATTGGTCTTTGTTGTGCAGAGGGAAGATAGGCCCTGTTTCAAGTCATTCCTTCAAAGCAGCATCTGTAAATTGTCACTGTGTTAGCTAAGGGCTGCAATTCTTGTGCCGTAAAGATTAGCTTTCTGCTTGCTCCTTCTCTACTAAAAGGTAATTTTTGCTATTTGTAAAGCATCAGATCATCCAGAAAATCACACAGTTACTAAACTGAACACTCAAGGAAGAGACTCTCAAAGGAAATTTAGGTTAGTCAAAATCAGTGACAGGATATTTTCCTGCAGTGGGGCAGGATACAGCTTGGAACGGCTCACTGTCTGACATGCAGCAATGAGTCTCTGGGAACTGAGGAATACCACACAGCAGAGGAAATACTGAATTTGCAAGGAGAAGTGGTGGGGGAAATGCTGAGGAAAACACACCTGCTGTTGGAATTGCTGATTTGCGTCATTAGCAGCATCCTGAGGAAGGCTCTGGTGTGTTTTGGTCTGACTTTTTTTCCATTCAGCAAACTGCTTATGATCCTGTTCTACTTAGAGTCATAGAACCGTACAATGGTTTAGGTTAGAAAGGACCTTAAAGCTCACCCAGTTCCAGCCCCCTGCCACAGGCAGGGACATCTTCCACTAGACCAGGCTGCTCAAAGCCCAGCGCCCTGTGAGCAGCATGGCGGATGGATGGCTACCTCTCAGTATCTCAAAGGACCTCTGGAGTCTCCCACACCAGTGCTGATGGCTGGGCAACGTGGCAGCCACAAAACCAGGTTTCCATCCTCCTCTGGGGAAGAAAGAAACACTGAGTTTTCATTATGATTGCAGCTGATGCACTTTTTGGGAAACCTGTGTCTCTCATGGCATTTCATTGGGCCTTCTCACATCTTTGCTTAACATAGGCCAGTAGTTGTCTAATAAAGCCATTGGGTCTGGCAGTTGGTTCAGCCATGTAATAGAAGGCTAGTGCAGAAATAGGTAAAGATTATTCAGTCTACTTCCACTTCCAAACATTTCCAAACATATTCTCAGAAATTTAATGCTTTTAGTGCTAAAAACCTAGGGAATGATGACATTCTTCAGGAAGGAAGTAGGAGAAATCAAGGACATTTCAATTGCCTTAGGTCCTTGTTGTAGCCTGGAGTACCTGGACTGTAAATCACTTTATGATCCTAGGAATTAAAGAAAGTGATTCCATTTCCTAGGAATGGATTTTCCTTCCATTACTAGGAAGTAAAGAGTGATTCCATTTCCCTGTGGTATCCCAAAGATCGTATCTTGGGTAAATATATCTGAGCAAGAAGAGAAAGGCAAATAATTCTTTAAATGTCAACTGCAGTTTTACACCAGTTTGTAAGGATGCTTTAGAAAATCCCTCCAAAGCTTTCTTTGCTTGAAGTGAGACTTCTCCCTTGGTCTATCCAGGAAACAGATCCTTAGGTCATCTCTCCCTGAGATGCTGAAATGAAGCGCTGGTCTCTTGACAGTGAGATAATGCAGAGTGGGAAAAGTCCAACAGAAGAATGAACTGAAGAGATAATGTGTTTGTCCCTTTCTGTGTTGCAGCTTGACTACATCCTGCCAACTTCTGCATCTTCCCTTGCAGGGAAAACACACACCTGCGTGTAAAATCTTGTTAAAAGCCTCCAGATTGGCACAGATACCATATAATGGATTTTATTTTAAGCAAAAGCTTGTGAGGATTCACTTATTTGTAAAGCTCAAACTGTGTGATGTGTTAGTGGTCATCCACCAGAAGAATAAACAGATACAAAGGCTCAGGGTGTGGAGAAAGGTGCCTTAGGTGGAAGCTCTGCATTGTTTTTATAGTCTCATTCAGGTTGCTACATAATGATTTATCACCACTCTTCTTAGAAACTTTGATTTCTCAAGGGGCTCAAGCAGTGGATATTTTTCTTTCATCCCATCATAATAAGCTCCAATAGTTAATTGTCCTCTTTTAAAATAAGCTGCTCGTTTCTATATCAAAGTTTGAAGGCTTTCAGATTGAAATTGACATCTAAATCTTTGTATAACTAAGAAAATTCCTCCAGCAGAAAGCTTCTGGCAGGGCAAAGAGTTGGAGATGATCATAAAGTCTTTTCTTCCCAAAGAAAACTGAATCTAAGCCTTGTCACTAGCCTTGCCTTGAGTGCCTATTGATGGCAATAGGGATTGTAAAGGTATTGCATTAGGTATTGCAGCTGCAAACTGGGAGTTAGCTGGGCTACGATGGAAAATGAATGGGTCGATGCCAATTTAACCAAGATGAGGACGTGGTCTTTGGTCTTAGGGTCACCAACACAGACAAGTAGTTTGGGGAGGCAGTTTCCCCCTTTGTTTATTTGGAAAATGAACAGGTTTCCTGTTCTAAGAAATTTTACTTGTGTAGGCACATAACCTAACAGCTGGCTCCAGATTTGTCTCTGTTATGGCATAAAAATAGGGCATGCATGCAAAGATGTTTAACAGTGTGCCTTAGGAAATGGGAATCCTTCCCTGTTTAAAATGAGCTGGAGAGAGAACTTTGTGCTGAACAAAGCAACCAATAAGCAGTGAAATCTCTCTTGCCCTAAAAGCTTCTACAACTCTACAGTTGAGCAATTGGGGAGCTCATAGGTTGTCAGAAAGAATATTCAGCAGTTTTGCTGTCTTTATGCCTTGTCCCTAATATATTCATTGCTGCCTTTCAGATAACAACATGTTCTGATTACCCTTGGAGGCAGTGTACCATGTATGAGGAGGGGATGACTGGCACCACCTCAGCGCTAAGCTGCCTGGCTGTGTAGCAATCAGCTTGCAGAAGCTGAATCCAATGAATGGCTTCCTTCAGATGGCTCAGAATCAAGCAGGAATGTAATTGAACAAGAGTAATAATGTACTTATTGATCCCTTCAAGGTCTCCAATTTCCTTGGAGGTGAAGGAAGTAATGAGCCTCGAGGAGCAATAATGCACCTACAGTATCGAAATAATGGAGCTCCCAGGTCTCAAATGTTTGATTCCTGCTAGCTCTGGAAATCTGCTTCTCTTTCTGCCATCGAGTAACAGCATGAGAGAAAAGCTAACCTGCATATAATCAAGGACTAGCACTTAAGGGGATATGCGTTTATGGTCTAAGCACTTGATGAAGGATGGGAGACGGGCACAGTGAACTGTGAGCAAGAAGATCATGAGGTCAGAGAGTTACAGTTGTGTGAAAAACCAGTGGCTACAGCATCCAGGCTGCAAAAGCCATGTACAAAGTGGAGCAGCTGATGTGAAGTGATTGCACTGTGATATAAAAACGGATTCCAGGCACTTCATTTGTTTCCTGGCTGCTTCTAGCTACATAGTTTGTTAATACAGCCATCACTGTGCATTGTGACTTTTGGCTCTTATTTAGCACTTCTGGTCGAATGATGCTGGGATATTTGATGAACAGTGAAGGAAGGCAGCCATCCCCCTTTCTATACAGATATGGTTACAGGAAAAGCACATTTGCCTCTCAGTTGCATGCTTACGACATCTCAAATGATTGCTCCTAGATTTGTTTTCATATCACAGATGGTGATGATAAATGGAGGATTTCCTAAAGACCAGAGGATGAACAAGATGAAGTAGAAATGGCACTGGCTTGCTGACCCTCGGCTTTTTAAAAGCCTTTGTAAAACAGTATCATCTCACACATCACCATTGCCTGTATGTCTAATCCCTGACACTGGAAAGTTTACTGTATTAGGGATCATCTTTTTCTCTTGGGTTTCTTCGCTGTCTAGACTCTTGTCTGTACTTGGAGCAAGGAGTTGCTCATAAGCAAGGTGATTTGTTATGGTCTGCTTCTGTCCAAGGTGATACCTTTAAAACTGTGTGAATTTCTTCTGTGTAAGCTTCAAACAGAGAGATATTCTCCAGATACCCCAGAGATATTTTCTGGGATGAGACTTGGATAACAGCAGGGAGGCTGCAGTACTATTCTGTCTGTTCCTTCCTTGATCCTGTGATTGACCAAGTCTTAAACATAGGCAGGGATTTCATACAGCTATTGCAAAGTGGATGTTCAGCTACTGATGTGAGGTTGCTGGGTCAGCGATAACCCATCATCTACATTCAGTACACCCATCACCCAGCAGGGCTCTGTGTGATGTTGTCATCTCTTCTATACATATAAATCATGAGATTTACCTGCTTCCACACTAGAGTCTCCTGCTTTAGGAGACTAACTTGAGGTCATAGCATTTTGAAGTGGTTAAAGTAAGTGCTTTCTCAGTGGTAAAGTTGCTTTCTTAGTTAAAACAGGAACTCTTCGGAAACTGAAGTTTCCCCAACAGTGACTAGTTTCTACTTTTTTTTTGTTTGTTGGGTTTTGTTGGGTTTTTTTTTTCCTCTTCCCTGATATTGACATTTCAATTTATGCTAATTTATACCACTTGAAAAGCCCAAATAAATCACTTGGGCGGAACTGAAGAGAGGGTGAGTGTAAGGAAATTAAAATGATAAAGTTAATGTCTGTGCTATGATAGCACTTGAGACACAAAGCATTTGCAATCACTGTAGCATGCATCTAGTCTGTATGATACTTAATTAGTTTTTCAACAAGTGGTATGAATTCCTTTGAAAATCTGTGGACCTTTGTTTACTGCCAACCAGCCTCCTCATGTCCACACAATAAATAATCATGGAGCTGGGGCCATCTGGAAACCTGAAAACAGGAAATTTTTCAAGTGTTGATAAAATGATTTAAAAAAACCCCAAACCAGCAAACAAAACCAAAACAAAAAACCCCAAGAAGGTACCAAAACTTCCTCCCTTTTTCCAAGTTATTCCAGTAGAAAGAACTGTGGGAAGTATCTTCAGATGGTTGGTTTGACCCATAGACTTTTCCTTTCTATGTAGCAATAAAGGTTTGCATTAATGGGCAGAAAGGCTGAAGGAAGTGGTTTCCAGCTTGTTGTCCATGAGGCCCCTGTAAATACTCTGACATTGGATCTGAACTAGAAATGGCCATGGGTAATCAATCTGAAAGCATTCACAGTCCCTGGAACCAAAACTCTTGAGAAGAACTAGCTTGAGATATCAATAATGAGACACAAAGGACAGAGGTACAATGTTGGTCAAGTCCAGGCCGGCAGATGCTCATCTAATGTTCCAGGATGTGGTAATCCAATGGTTAGAGAAGACTGGGTCGAATATTGCCAACATTTCCTTGCTATCAATGCTAATTCAAACACTGAAACAGGTTTACCATAAAAGCTGTAGGGTTTCCATCAGTGGAGATATCAAAAGCCAATTATAGGACCAGGCCCTGAGCAATCAGATCTGATCTTAAACGTCTTTTTTGGGGAAAAAGATTTCTTGATGTCCTTTCTGACTTTAATTTTGTAGTGGTTGGAATTAGATGATCTTAAAGTCCTTTCCAACCCTAACTATTCTATGATTCTATGCTTCTATGATTCTATGATTCTGGCAACTGCGCGCACACTTCTTAAAGGATGCACTGCAGAAGGTACAGGGAAGGACAGCAAGGACAACAAAAGACATTTTCTTCATAGAAGAAAGCTTTTGTAGGTCAAACACGAGCTATTCTTGTCCCAAAGCTGTTGAGAAGTCATTCCTAAACAGAAACCTCACACACCATAATGAGCAATACTTGTATACCATGTAGTTGTTTATATCTAGTGTGCTTGTACAGATACCTGGGGACATAAGGATATATCAAACATACGGATCATCAGGAAATACACTTCACACCAGAAGATGTACATAGCTGTGAAAGATGATGGAGTTGCCCTTTGCTGAGGCACCAAGTTGTTATTTATTCAGTCAAGTGCCGGAGATAAACATACAGAGAGTCTTTTACCTCTCCAAATGCTTGTTTTAATTAAGAAACTGTCACCTTAATAGGGAACAGATAAAGCAAAGATAGAGAGGAAAGCTAAATGTGTGCAAATGGCAAGGAGAGCCTGGCTCCATGGACAGTGGTCTACAGGATGTATTGAGGATGAGGTACCCAATGCCTTGGAGAAGCTGGATGTTAGATCACAGCAGAAGGAGGTTGAACTTTTAATCCTGAAGGAGCTGGAACAAAATCATCCCACTGATCAACCTGGAAATGTACAGCAAGACTCCTTTCCTAATAGGTTTAAACTGAAACAGGGGAAGTTCAGGTTAGATATAAGGAAGAAGTTCTTTACTGTGAGGGTGATGAGGTGCTGGCACAGGTTGCCCAAAGAAGTTGCAAATGGTCCATCCCTGGCAGTGTTCAAGGCCAGGCTGGACAGAGCCTTCGGTGACATGGTCGAGTGTGAGGCATCGTTGCCCACAGGAAGGTGTTGGAACTGGATGATCTTAAGGTCCTTTCCAACCCAAACCATTCTATGATTCTATTTCTAGGAAAGAACATGATTATCAGTCCTAAATATATATATAGTAGGATTCTGATAGGGAATACAGGCATGGCTGTCCCAGAGAAAAAGTAATTAGATGGAGCTATCCCTCTCCAGGACTATGCTCCTGTGATAGGGCTATAAGTACATCTTGAATCTGTCAGCCAGTTCAATTGCTTGATTTTTCTGGACACCCAGGACAGCAAAGAAGTGTGCATTAGTGATGTTCAGCACTTTTCTCTCTCCCTGTGGTTGCGGATGGAGGAGGGTGACTGGGGCAGATAGTGAGTACTGCCCACTCATTGTGTGTCTTGGAAGATAAACCTATCTCCTCCAAGACAACTCCTTCCTCCTCACTGGACCAAATCTAACTTAAGAAGTTGCTCCATAATTAAACTCAGGGCTAGGAAGCGTTTACTTTAGGCTCAGAACTTGCAGCTACTGCATCTGTCTCTAGAATGTGTTTGAAATCGGCATTGCTGGGCTTACTTTTGCCCTATCTTCAAGCAGGAGCAGCAAGTCCTGTTCAGACAGACAGCACTGCCACTGCATACGCTTACTTGTTTGAGCTTCCTTTGTTGAAAAGGACACTACTGATGGTATTTGCTGAGCAGGGGAATGCACACTGCTTTCTGCTTTAGGAGGACTGAAGCATCTGCTGGCTGAACCAGTTGGTAGAGATGGCTGCTCACACCTCCCAGGACAACAAAATCCATCAGAAATGGAGTCAAGTGCTACCTTCAGGAGTCCCAAGCACTTCAATTCATACTGCTGGGCAAACCCAGTTCATTTTAGAGCACCTTCGGCTCCACAGCTTTGATATAGAGATACAGAAAGGAGCTCGGTTGAGCTCACCCTGGGCTCCTTCTCTTCCTGTGAGAAAAACAAGAAACGCCAGAGGATAAAGAGCAAGGGAGAAAACACAAAGCTCCATGTAGCGAAGCAGGATTTCACCAAGCTTGTTGTGTTGCTTCTGTTAGATGAGCCAGCAAGACAAATCTCAGCGGATCTTGTGGCTTTTTTCTTTGGACCACAGCTTCATGATTTTTCCTTTTGAAGCCTCGGCATGGCTTCCCATCTGTTTGCTTACTCATGGAAGGAAAATGTATTCATCGTTTGTCTCTCTGAAATCGTGTCTGTTGACTTGATTTCATGTCTTCAAAGCTTCCCTTTGTGTTCTGTAGAGCTTTAGACTCTTTTATTAATATACATCTTGCTTCTCTTTCAGAAAATTGATTGAAAGTTAAATGCTGGTCAGAAACGAGAGAATCATAGAGTCACAGAATCATAGAGTCGTAGAATCAAAGGATGGTTTGGGTTGGAAAGGACCTTAAGGTCATCCAGTTCCAATCCCCTACCATGGGCAGAGACACCACACGCTAGGCCATGTCACCCAAGACTCCCCTCAGCCTGGCCTTGAACACTGCCAGGGATGGAGCAACCCATTCCAGTGCCTCACTACCCTCACAGTAAAGAACTTCTTCCTCATATCTAACCCGAACTTCCCCTGTTTCAGTTTAAAACCATCAGCTCTCATCCCATTGCTATAATCCCTGGTGAATACCCTGTGTCTAATTTAATAGATAAACATAAACCATCTAACCTCCTGAAATTCCTACTAATGCACATCCCAGTGTTGCAGAAATGAGTGTGAGTCATCCCACTGAACTGTAGTTAAACCGCTCTCTGCACAGTGCTCGGCAGATGCATACATCTGAAGCTGGCAAAGAAGCCAACAAAACACAGAGCTGGCTAATGAAGGAAGTGCCAGTGGGCTTGTTTTACTGAAAATGGCTCCTGCTCCCCGGCTTGAAAATCACTTGGCTGGGTAGAAGACTCCTTCCTGACACACAAGGCTTCATGACAACTTCTCTTTTATGAGAGATAACTTCCATATATTTTATGAGAGATAATTTCTCTCATAAAAATCACAGGAGTGGTGCAAAGGCCATATTCATACATAAGAGAAAGCCAGAGCAGGACAGCATCAATCAGTGCAGTAAAAAACTCTGCCTTGATGAAATCAAGAGTGAGGATTTTTGTCAACAAAGTCAGTGTTTTCATTCCCTTGGTATTCTTCTTGTAATGCCTTCAGGCACTAAAGTCCTGCAGCAAAGGCTGGAACACTGGACTGGCCTTGTCAGAGCCATAAACCCGTTTCCAAACAGGATTTCTTTTCTTTTCATATTGGAATTCCATGTTTTAAAGCTCTAATTAATTCATATAAGCAACTGTTCTTGATGAAGAAGTTATACTTAGCAAATCCTAGAGCCTTCTACATGAAAAAGTCTGGTATTTAGTTCCAACCACTACAGTGAACAAGGGCAAGGTACTAAAACCTATGTTTCCTCCTGGCCTTAAAGCCCTGTAGAAGCCATGAGCTCAGTCTGGCTGGAGTTCATCAGGAAAATTAAAATTTCAATGAAAGTATATGCAGAAAGCCAAAAAACCAAATTTCTTTTCTCTGTGTAAAACACTGATAGCTTGCTTTAGGAACTACCCAAATCCAAACCCTGTAAGTTGCAAACAGCCCTAATTCTAAGTTGTTTTCACTTGCTAATGCAGCTCAAAGTGTGTGGAAGACAAACACTGGATATCTATCTGGAGGAGCTGCTGATCAGGGCATGGGCAGTCACATTCAGAGCTACAGCAGAAGCAAGGCTGGAATACAGGAGCGAGGGTGTGGACATGGCAAAGTGATAGTATGCAGCAATCTGAAGGGCAAGGCAGGAGCCAGCATCATCAGGTCCATGGAGGGTCAGGACAAGGAGCTGAAGGTGCTGAAAGCAGGAGCTAGGATTGAGCAGCCCAGAAGAAGAGATAACTGGGGCCACCAAGGAGCCAAAGTCCAACAAGGAACAAGGTTGAAGAAGTAAGAGGTAGATGCAAGGATGATGCTTGGTAGTAGACAGGGAAAGGGCAAATGACTTAAAAGTATGACTCTGGACAGGAGTGTTTTGAGCTTTAGTCTTATACTGCCTGTGATTTTTTAGGTAGCGTTGCCTTGGTCTTCTATTGCCAATAGCACAGAGCTACACACTTGGCTTGTGTGGGTACGACTTATGGACAGAAAGCTATTCCAGGAAGAGAAGTGGGCAGCTAGTGAGCTGGTGGGACATGTAAGTTCAGTCTGGGTGCTGTGCATGGAGAATAACATATATGCCCTAGTTGCAAACATCCTGTAGCCATAATGTCACTGTATATATAGTGAGATTGCCGCTAAGAAATGTAACCTTGCAGTATGTCCATATGCAATATGGTGGGTTGATGGGAAACCACAGAAATACCCAGGTAAGGTGGCACAGTTTGGAGTCATGTCATCAATAGTCATCAGTAAGGAACCAAAGCTGCAGTGCTTAAAGCTGTCATTCCTACTGGTTCCTCTTTGGCTTCAGTGGCGCAGACTAAGTCTATAGATGAAGAAGATATGTTTTAGGGTGTTTTGGTCTTAATTTTCCCTGTGAAATACCACCAGGCTATAATAGTCACCCTAAAATAAATTCAGCTGGGCCTAGAGTTCAGTTTTATGGGTTAATAAGGCTCAAAGTCCATGTTTTGATGGGAAGGATGGTTAGGAAGTTGGCATGAGTATGATAGAACACTTAACTTGAAATGCACTAGTTCTGCCCTTTGGGAACAGTCCCTGGCCTGTGCTGCTCCTCAAATGATGTTTAGACATTGTCTAGGAAAGAGCCACTTGAAAGGGGTCAGAATTGCTTCAATTTAAGACGGAAGTGGTCCAGCCAGCTTCAAATTAGTATCCAAACGTGTGTCCTTCTTACCTTTCCAGCGTAGACAACTCTGTATCGCTATAGAGCTGGATGCAGAGTAAGGACGAGTCTAGAGTCAGAGCTTGCCAAGAAGCTTTTAAACATGCTGTTGAGCTTGTGACAACCTCTGTGGCTGCTATTTGGTCTGCATGTCATGTACTGTCTCTCTCTTGTTCTGTTCAATACATATTCTGAGTGTGTGTGACCCTACCGCAGCCAGCAGATATGTGTCAGGGTCTCACCTCTCACTCCCTGCTGCAGGGAAAGCAGCACCGAGCCCTGAAATGTGAGGCAGATTAAAAAGAACTATTGTTTGTGCACATAAAAGTGTATCTTTCAGAGCCTTGTGACTTTCCAAAGCTGCTCTGCTGAGACAGCTCTTGAGTTGGGATAGAAAAGGCACAAATAATGGCTCAGATAACCACACAATTCATCATCATCCTGTTAATGAGGATGTCTGCTTGTTCCCCATTCCTTTTCAACACACACATCCTTACTGGGCCTCAGGATCTCAAAGACCCATTAAAGAGCCATTTTTAGGGGAAAAATAGAGCCATGCCTTGGCAATGCTGCATGAAAAGGAGTATTTGTTGCTGTGGTGATGTTTGCCATCAGAGCAAACAACTTCTTATGAGCCTGTAGGAACATGCTGCAATGCCAAGATGGTAATGACAAAATTACTGTGCTGGAATGGGTAGCTGGGTGTGTTACACCTCCCTTCTGGCACCAGCAATGCTCAATGGCATTTGGTCAATCCTAACACATACATTGCCTGAAGGCATGGTTGTTTGAGGAAGAAGTGGGGGAAAGCCCACGGACAAGCAAAACCTGAATAGTTTGTAAACTGTTAAATGAGGTGTTCTAACACAACCTGTAAATGTTTGCACTTGCTCCCATTATACAAGATACCTTAGGCCAACAACTTCTAAGATATAGGTAGTCAAGGTTATTGGAAGTCATTCTGTATCATAGACCTGTTTTGGATGGAGCTCATGCTGTTTCCTAAGAAAAGATAGCTTCTTTAGACATATTTCTGTCTTTGACAGGGATACAAGAGATTTCGTAGGTACTCATTGCACCTTACAACAAAAATAGCATTTTACAAAGCAAACACGGCTTTAAAAGCTTCCTCTTGAGAAGATGTGTTGGCACTGGCAACGAGGGAAAAGGTGTAAGGTAGGATTTAAAAAACCCCAAACAACCCAGATTTTGAAGTAGCAGAAGATAAGACATCTTGTTGGATTTACAGATTCATTTTGGTGTATTCTTCCCTCCTCAAATCATGTGTGCTTGCTTTCACACTTTCCTGCCATCTCCTAGATGCGGCTTTGGGAATCTGAGGTTCTTGGGTGTGGGGCCTGAGGCAGAAGGGACTAACACATTACTGGGTCTAATGCTGATCTGGTGTCATAGTCCCTGCAGCCTTTGTGATTGTACCAATACTGGAGGCTGAATACTGGGTCGATACTGGAAAAAGGAGCCTGAGGGACTGGTATCACACTGATGTTAAAGGTAGGGAGTTGGGATGATATTGGTGAGAAGAAGTGGGATATACTGAAAGACCAAAAGCTATGTGTTTGAATCAAGGGCTGTGTTTGCATTGGAGGGAGGAGGGGATATTGCCTGCACAAAGGATGTAACAGGTCCTGGGTTAATAGAAGGACATAAGAAAGTCTGCATTGGCTGTATAGCCAAGTGTCCTGTTCCTGACAGTGGTCCATGGTGATACAAGGTGTAAGAGCAAGATAAGCATATATTTCCCATCCAGCATCCAACCAGTTGATGCTCAGAGATTTCCTGACCTGGAGGTGATTTCTGTGTAGTTCATAAAATCAAGAGCTCTCTCGACATGAACATACCCATAAATACTTGCTACTTTTCAGCACCTCAGCATCCTGTGGTGAAGATCTCCCCAGCTTCATGATGAACCTCCTTGGGTGTGTTTTGAATTTGTTTCATGAGCTGATTTGAAGCTCATGTCCTATTCTTACTCTCTTTCTTTGTTTTATCAGCTCCTGGACTAAGGAAAGATGAGTTCCTCTACCAAGTCACAACAGAAAGGCATGTTCGACCAAAACTTATCACTATTGCTTTCTTCTCTAGTGACTCTGGGGAAGCCAGGAGATATGAGGGGGTAGAGGGACAGAAGAATGAAGGGATGGAAGGACAGCAAGATGAAAGCATGGAAATACATATGGATGGAGCAAGCTCAATGCCTCCTGTGTCCTCACAGCTACCCATGTATGCTCAAGCCATCAGTGAGGCCCACAGAAAACAGATCCCTTCAGAAACTACAGTTTAAAATGTTATATATTTCTGGTGACGCATGCAATGGAAACAAGGCAGATAGCAACGCTGATGATGGTCTTTATGAAAGGGTCCACTTCGTGCTGGTCACTGGCCTGATGAAAGCCAGCCTACACTATTGTCAGGGTGCCCAGGATTCTTTGGTTAAATAATGAAAGCATATTCATTTTGGTCCCCCCTCTTTGATTTTTTTCCCCATCTTTTCTTATTCCTGCCACATCCCTCTCCAGCTGCACATTAGCATTCTTCCTCTCTCCGGTTCCTCCTCCCTCATTTCCTGCCCACGCTGCTCCCTTTCCTGACTTTTCCAAAGAGCTGCTTATCACACAGTGAAACTATATGGACACAAGTGTGGAGTTGCCACTCACCATTAAAGGATAGGAACCAGCAGGACAACAGCAGCAAGGACTTCTTTTTCCTTTACCAACAGCAGAAACAATGGCCAAGTTGTGTTGACTTGGTTAATTGACAGCTCTGGATGCTGCATCAGAGATGCTTTTACTGGGATGTGCAATATAAGAGGAATTTCCACCTCTTTTATCTGCTGTGGTGCTTTTCTTGTGGCTCTGGGGTGCTTACTGCCCCCCCCCAACATTTACCTGATAGGACACTGGCTATAGTTTAAAATAAAGACCTCTAAAGAGTATGGTAGATCACTGGAAAAGAAAATTACAGGCTAAGAAAGCTGGGGCTGTTCAAACTGGAGAAGAGAAGCTGCATGAAGACCTCAGAGCAGCTTCCAGCATCTGAAGGGGGCTACAAGGATGCTGGAGAGGGACTCTTCATCAGGGACCGGAGTGATAGGACAAGGGGTGATGGGTTCAAACTGAAACAGGGGAAGTTCAGGTTAGATATAAGGAAGAAGTTCTTTACTGTGAGGGTGCTGAGGCGCTGGCACAGGTCGCCTGAAGAAATGGTAAATGCTCCATCCTTGAAGATGTTCAAGGCCAGGCTGGACAGAGCCTTGGGCAACATGGGCTATTATGAGGCGTTCCATGGCAGGGAGTTGTAAGTGGATGATCTTAAGGTCCTTTCCAACCCAAACCATTCTGTGACTCTGTGATTCTGTAAGACATACAGCCCGCAGCTCCTCAGCACATGATGAGCTGGTCTCTAGTTGTGAAGGTGGTAGTGATAGAGCAAAAGTGTTGCTTCTGTTTTCAACCTTCCCCAGAAGATGCAGCTGTATGATTGCATTGAAAGCTCCAACCTGTTGCACATCCTGGAGGCTGTTTAAATGGAGACATTGAAAGCAATCTGAAGTGAGATGAAAACCATTTGTTTTGCTCCCTTTGTTTGCAGCACATTTTCCCTCTAAATTGGGTGACACAACAGTTCAGTCGCTGAGAAAGGAGAATTAAACAGAGGCCTGGGAATTCATTCCGTTGTGTTTCATAGAGGGTTGATTTCAGCTAATAGTGCTTTCATGCGTGGCAGAAGGGAATCTGCTCTGAGTGAAAGAGTGCTCAGGCACTTGCATGTAGTGAGCTGAAGCAGCACCTCACTCTTTGGATATATGATGCGGGTGCACCCTTCACACATCAGTTCTGACCTCATCTGGGAGGCAAACAAACCCCCATGCAATGAGAGAAAGGGGTTTGTTTGCTAAGGGAGAGCCTTTAAGATCAGATGCAAGCAGCCTTCTGGGGTGTCTATCTCAGTGCATGCCTGTGGGCAAATTCTGTCACCGTCAGCCTTTCTGAAGTTAATATCTGATCTTAGGGACCTTTTGGTAATGCCTTACTATTCAATAGAAGAGATACCAACAATTAGATGGTGAAATTCTACCCATTTGCTGATTCAGTTTAATGTGTGTATAAGGTAGGTATGAGAATAACCAGGCTTTTTTGGCTCTGCATTGACCAAGAAATAAAATCCAATGAAATGCATGAGCACGACCCTCCCCACTGACTGTCTTTCATTCTATACTTTTAAAACAAAACCCAGAGCTGAACATTTCTTGAGGCTGGTGTGTCCTTTTAAAGTGGAGCTTATAACTATTTCTTGTTATGTGCAACCCTCAACAGGACATAATAGTACTTGGATATTTGGAAAACCAGTATGGGACAATTTCTACCCAAGAATGGGCTCCACTGTAGGCACTGCTGTTTTGGGACATAAAAAGGCATTCATGTAGAACAAAAAAGAGACAGCTGTAGGAAGATCTAGTTAGATCTGCTTTAGTGATGGCTCTAGTTAAGACTGGAGGGCTTAGAGACTCCTTTAGTTGTATGAAAATGTCACTTCTGGACATGCTATTGATTCGTAGCTCCTCATACAAGATATTGGGCAGTTGCACTGAAGGTGTAGCATTTTGGGTTAGTCAATTTTATTAACCAGTTTAGACTAAATGGTCAGCGTAGGTCCCTTCTGACTGAAATAGTCTATTTTATTCTAGCTGATGGCAGCTTCAGAAGGCAAAAGATGGTTTCTTTCTCCTTTCACACTTTCCTCCAAAATTTGTTAACCTCCTAGCTGTTAAGTTGAAGATACATCCTGGCTTAACACGGATTAATTAGTAATGTCACTAAGAACAAAAGCACAGGGAGAATAAATGCCCCATCCCTGGCAGTGTTCAAGGCCAGGCTGGATGGGGTTTGGAGCAACCTGGTCTAGTGGAAAATGTTCCTGCCCATAGCAGAGGAATGCTGAAGCTGCCTCCTTGTTTCATAGAGATGTTAACAAACAGCTATCAACTTCTAGGAGTTCATTTAACCTATTTTTGAACACTCTCCTAGTGAGGGTTTACACCTTCCCCTGGGTGAGCTTCTCTAGCGCTTGGATAAACAGTTTGCAGAAATCAATGCTTTTATTTTTGTGACTTCACTTCAACAAGAAATGCCACGGCTTGATTCACCTGAGGCAACCACTGATATAAAGCATAAGGTTGACAATTACTGCTGAAGAAGTAGCAGATGGAAGGACGCTTCTGCTACCTGACCTTACTTCCCATTCAGAGGGTAGCTGTCACCTCTGACAGTTGCAGCTCTCTACCTACCAGCGCAGAGTTTCTTGCCTCTGCTAAATGGACTCTATTTACTCTTCTGTTCGTAACAGTGGTTAGCTGGAAAATGTCCAATTTTGTGAGTAAGAGCTTTAAAAATGACAGGCTCCATTCATCTAAAACAATCTCCAATCTGGGATGTACAGCCAGCAAAATGGACCCATCCCACAGAAACTCTGTTGCTACAACTACACAATGCATTAAGACTTTGAGAATGGGAGAAAGCATTTGCAGTTTGTTAGGAAAATGAAACAGCTTAGGTGAGTAGAATTTAGTACTAGCAATATCTGAGCAGGTCTTTTAGCATCCCATTTTTCTGTTGGCTACCAGCTTTTTATAGACTCATAGAATCACAGAATGGTTTGGGTTGGAAAGGACCTTCAGATCATCCAGTTCCAACCCCTCCCGTGGGCAGGGACACCTCACACTTGACCATGTCACCCAAAGCTCTCTCCAGCCTGGCCTTGAACACTGCCAGGAATGGAGCATTTATGTATTTGGTCATTTTACAGCTTCCCTACCTTTTATGCAGTTTTCTTCTGCTTGCTGTGGTGCAGCACTATTCCTCATACTCTGCTTCTCAAGGGATCTATTAGTGTTTCATCGCCCTCCTGCACCACTAACTGCTAGCTGCATATAGGATGTCTTCACTTTTCTACCTAGTAACTCTCAAAGAAGCTGTGGGTGGGGATGGTGGTAAAAAGGCAGAACTTCTGACAGCTCTTAAGACAAAACCAAATAAAAGCAACTCAGTTGGTGACATTTACAGCAAAATTCAGGCAATTTATAGCACACCAAAAGGCAGGCACTTTTAATCCCTTAAATTCTGTTGAAAGGCTGCAAAAATGCCTGAGAATTGTAGAAGTGGTTTTGGTTTGTGGATAGCCTCTTCAGTCACTGCAATTTCCTGATACTAGAATAATAAAGATTGCTCAGTCCAGCTTTTCAGATCAAATTGATTGACAGGAAGACTAATTCCATGGAAACCACAAAATCTGCCCGATTTTCTTCTTCTAAGACCCTTCTGCATGACTGAGTCTCGCTTACCTCTGCACAATTTAGCATAATTGCATCTCTGTAATTGAAGTAGAACTTTTGTTTCTGGCAAAGATGGTTAGAAAGATGAGATTAAATGCCTTGTGGAGACTGCACTACGGAAAAATGCCTCATCCTCCTCATTCCTTCACAGTTTCAATCTCTTTCATTTCCATGTGGGCTAGAAAAGGGATGTGATTCCTATATGAGACTGATTTTCGTTCTCTGAATTCAGTTCCTTCTCAGACACAGGCAAATTTTCATTCAATTAATGCAGCAAATGAAGAATATTTCTGCCAATTGTATCAATTAAAGAAAGGAGAGTGAAATTTGGGGTCAGGCAAGGGGAGATTTTGATTCTTCAGTAAACACAAGATCAGGAGTTTTAATTGACAAGAGTAACTGAAGCGTTTAGTGCAACAGACTCAGCACACACTATACATCTCTTATTCCTCCTGTCACCTTGGGAAACAGTGAAGTTCTTGTGGCTGCTTTTGTTTGCGATGCAGGCATGGGCAAAAGTCTATATTTCCACTAATCTGCATGCTTTGAATGGTACATAAATAGTTATGAAAGAGATCAACAGCAGCCTCCCAACTTAGTCCCCAAGCTCTGTGTGCTTGCTGCAGGATGGCATCATGGTGGCAGGAGCAGATCTCTTGCATGTTCATGCTCTATTCCTCCTCTCCTTGAAGTTTTGCAGCTTTGAGACATGTAAGGAGATTCCTCCTGTAGTCCTGATTGCCACCAGGGTCTAAGCTTCACAGGTGAACAAAGTGGATCACTTCCCACTCTTGGTGTTTTCTTTCCCAGTTGTATTTGTCTTTCCCTAACGTAATTGACCATTGCCACAGAGGCTGGGCCAGTATCAGCCATCCAAAGTTTTGCAGGACATGAGACTTTGACATCTAACCTGGGTTTTGATGATGAGTGAGTAGAGCTCCCAGCTGAGATGCTCATTGCGAACACTGCTATATAACAAGTTGTCTTCTTCACGCGTCAGAGCTTTTTCTGTGCCTGTGTCTTATTCCCAAGTTTTTACTGCTGTACTAAATCACTCCTAGAAATTACAAATGCTAACAGCACAGTGGCCAACAGCAAAGCTGCCCAGCAGGAGGTGAGCTCTCAGGCTGTGTAGGATGAATTTACATTGCTGCAGCACCAGGGATGCTCATGAAAAAAATCAGGGCTCCTTTTAGTGGGGATCTGTATGAATAAATGATAGCAGAGCTCTCAGCCTCTGGGGTAAGAAATGTGCAACAGCTTCTAAAACCAGTAAGAGGGAGATGGTGTGAGAGTAAAGGAAGAAATCTGCCTACCAGGGACAAATAAATCCATTTGTTCTGCTTAGCCTCAACCACATCCCTGTGCAAGTCCGCCAAGGATTCATAAGCATGTAAATCACAAACAAACATGCCTTCATAAAGAAGACAATGTAACAATATTAACAAACTGTTGTTTAAGATGGTTTAGTTTCTTAATAGACTATGTTAAAGGCCAGGGGGGATGTGTACAGGCCACCACTGATAAGAAAGAGGAGCTTGAAATCAGTATTAGCTTTCAATTTAAGTTTTGGGTGTAAGCCTCTTAGATCAGGATCTAACCCAGTAAACCTGGCCAAAGGGACAATGAAGTGATCTATAAAGCCCCTACTTATACAAAGTAGCTTCTGAGGAAGGGAAGTGATAGCAGCTGGGATGTTGCTTGAAGAATATCAGTATGGGAGGCATAAATCATAGGATCAGAGAATCAGAGAATAGTTAGGCTTGGAAAGGACCTTAAGATCATCCAGTTCCAGCCCCCCTGCCATGGGCAGGGACACCTCACATTAAACCATGATACTCAAGCTTTGTCCAACCTGGCCTTGAACACCAACAGGGATGGAGCATTCACAACTTCCCTGGGCAACCCATTCCAGTGCCTCATCACCCTCATAGTAAAGAACTTCTTCC